>CAEGAF010172549.1:0-10750 GCA_903067075.1 Micropoecilia bifurca
CAGACTGTTTACCTCCATCCTGTAGGCTGACTCATCTCCGCCAGTGATTAGACCTATCACAGCAGTGTCATCCGCAAACTTCAGGATGATGTTGTTGGGGTGGGAGGCGACACAGTCATATGTGAACAGGGTGTAGAGGATAGTGCTGAGGACACATCCCTGAGGAGTCCTGTTTCCAATCCTGACAGACTGAGGCCTGCCAGTCAGGAAGTTCAAGAGCCAGTCACAGATGGAGGGATGTAGCCCGAGAGATGACAGTTTGTGGGTGAGTTTGTGTGGGATGACCGTGTAAAAGGCGGAGCTGTAGTCAATGAAAAGTATCCTGACGTAGGAATCTTTATTTTCCAGGTGTGGAAAATAAAGATTCCTACGTCAGGATACTTTTCATAGGAATGTATGAATTTCAGCTTAGGAATGTAAAAGAATCTTAAAGCATTTTAGGAGCAGTAACCCTTTAATTAAAGTGTTGATACCCCACAGGTAATGCATAGGTACTCTCATGTGTAGCTGTTAGTACCCTGTAGTTCTGGCATACATACCCAACAAGGTTAACAGAGTAACCTAAACCAGGGGTGTCCAAAGTGCAGCAGCAGATCTTTTTATTTGTAATCAGGCTAAAACTATTACCAACATACTTTCCTTACTTTTTTTTAAATTTTAGGTAAACACAAAGTATTAATCATTTTTACAAGTAAGGTTTAACAATAGATATAACCACCTTCATCCAGAGACTTTTCACTGAAAAGCCAACTTTGCTGCACCCAAATAAGCTTTTATTAAATTTAATAAACAAGCATTTTGAAAGAACCACATCCTGTTTTAATAACTGAAGATAAATTGCTGCCAAAGCTTGAAACGGTTCTGTGTTGCACCAGAGAAGACAGTAGGTACCCAGTAGGATCCATTCACTGCACTCTGGTAAACAGGCTTTTCTTCTGATACACTGTTTATTAACATTCAACATGCTCTGCTCAGAGAAACCATGACCTCTAGCTCCAGCCAGAGCAGATTTCTTTCCTGGTTGAAACGACACACTCCACCAGCCCTGAGCATATCTTTCACTGAACGCAGATTTCTTTCCTCTTGGTCTGGGTTTTAATTGGATGGGTAAACTTGGGAAAAGCACTGCACCAGCAATTTTCCATAACCCCTAAAATCCCTGACCTACTAAAGTTGGCCCATCTGAACCGAGTCCATTATATGTGCTTAAAACTGGAAATGGGATTATGTGATTGCAAGACTAACCTAAATCTCCCACCTCTTTCAGAAGCTCTTTCTCTATTGCGAGTTACTTAAGAGGCTTGAGGTCCCAGTGGAAGACATGGAGCTCCTTCAGTCACACTAAGCGAGCCGATGAGCTGAGAGCTGCGGGGAAGGGAACCTCACTATTCTCTCCATTACAATCCTCTGCTGCTGGACGAGGTTCACAGGATTAGCATCACCACAGCTTTCAAGAACACCAACCGAGCTTCTCTTTAATGTTTTCACTGTTTTATTCAAGGGTTACTAAAAATATCTAATGTTTTGCTTTATTGTTAAAACATAGGAAATACCACTTACTGTCATCACATCAACAGATTAATATTATTGGAAAAAGTTTGAAAATGAAGGAAAACATAATGTATCGTCATTAGGCTTTCATTAGTTCCATCTGTTCTATTGCTTGTTTAAGGGGAGGAATTGTTTTTTCCAGCCACATTGAATGATTTTATAGTGCAATCAAGTATGTTGCAGAAACACTGCACACCTCAAATATGATTTTAGAGAGATTTGACTTCATCATTTAAAACCTTGAAATTAGGCTCCCGACTTTTTAAGAAACTCCTTCAGAAATTCACCACATCGATTCTCTAACAGCGTTTTTACCAGCGATCCACTGCAGGTACACAGTTCCACCAGGTGTTTGGTAACTGCTGCTGGCTAGTCTGAAGAGTCTGAAGGAGCTGACAGGTGGTGTCTAAGGAGAGGCTGCTCTGTGAGGCAGAAGCTTAGAAACTGCAGCTCTTGGGGAGCTGCACCTCGGAGATGGCGCTCAAAGACCCAAAGAGTTTTGCACAGCTGAATTTTTTCAAAGGACTTCTTTTTAAAGGATTTCTCAAACATGTATGAAGGAATCAAAGCAAATCAATACCGAATTTGTGAATTAGAAAGAATTAAGGCAATTCTGAAGGGCAATTGGGGTCAACTTTGGTTCTACAAAGGTCCACCCAAAATATATTCCTGGATTTTAACAGAAATTAATTTCTGACTCTAGATTGTTGAAGATCTCAGCAGAAAGTTTCCTTTGAAGTCACTGTTGTTGAAGATATTCTTATGAGTCTCATTATTAATATTGTTGATCTTAGTCAGCATGAATTTACATTTTACCTAATGAGCCTGTTCTCAAACCAAATGTGAGTCACACCACTGCTTTGCCAGGCACATCAGATCACATGTTCTAACAGAACTTTTTCATTTAATTTTAAGTTCATCTAGTGTTTTATTTTGTAAGCAAGAAAATGGGCGGTTTCTGTCTTTAACACCATTTATTTTTAGTTCATCTTGTAGGCTGACTATGAACAGTGTGACAATGTATGTAAATATATATACTTTTGGTTTGACTTTAAAAGTGGAACAGTGTGTTGCTCTGTCTTTATATGTTGTGGATGTTGAAAATTGTTCTCTGTAGCTCTTCCAGAAAGCCTCATCTCTCTTGTGGGAGCATTTTAGGAAATGAGAAATGTTTTGATGTATTTGTGGATCAGAGGCAGAAGGATAGAGGAGAGAGGAGACATAAATGGAACAAAAATAAGAAGACCTTGAAGTTTTACTTTGACATAAAATATAGCTAAGTAGTACAGTATCCAAAGGATGTCACAGATATCAGCTGCAACCTTCCTGGGTTCATCAGTGGATCATGAAAGACGAACCACTTGGATAGTTGATGCTTTTATCTCAGAACCCTACATGAGCTTTTAATGTTAGTCTATGTTGAGGTTTGTGCATACACTCGATCTATTTTAATCAATTATTTTCTGCTAATGTGATTTGTTGAGCAAAAGAACTTTGAGTTGTTTGATGAAACTTGAGAAGTTGACAAATATGAAGTTCCAGGGCAGATACTATGCCAAGTTGTATAATACAGAGCAACATTACCAATTCTCCTAGAAATGTTGTACTTTGTAGGTGCTAATATTACGCCAGTCTAGCTAAAATATGGAAGATAATTATTTGATGCACTTACATCCAGGGCCACTTGGGGATGGTATTAAGAAGCATTTTAAGAGCCTGACTAGCAGCAACAGATTGCTCATAATTCACTAAATTGCTGTGATATAAGTAAACATGGACCTGGGTTTAGAGCTATTGAAATTAGATAAATGTAAACATAAATAAATTAAATTAACCATATTAGCTAAATTCTAAAGCATTTTACTTTCTATTTTTTTATGTTACTAAACTTAAAATAAAGGAATGCTACGTCTTGTTTGAGTCTGTACCTTGGGTTGTGAAATTCTGTCCAGAATGTTTTTCACACTGAGCTTTTTTAAGGACGCCAACTCACACTTGGCTGTTAGCGTTTTCAAGATGACTTCCTAATTCCTGCATCTCATTTAAACGAATCTATACTCCCAAGTCAGCAGAAGCAGCTGCAGAGTCCCTGCTGTCTTTCCCGATGGCAATGTCACATGGCAAATCTTTACAAGCAGCATGTGTGGTTTGAGTCCATTTAGTCTCTTTAGTAGACTTTTTAGCACAACAAGGCCACGGAACTAAACCATGGTAAAGATAGTTAATACAGTCTGTGCTGATGATTTGGAGTAAAGCTCCCATTTTAGGTGACAAATGGGATTTCTAAACATTGTGAACATCAAAAGCATCAGATTTTTCTGAAAATTCTCAGGATATCAAGTAGACCCACAAACATATTTTTTAATGGTTATTGTTTATGATCAAATCTTTTCTCTTCTGCAATTTGAGCTTAGCATTAATGCTCATGGTTTTCTCTTAAGTTATAATGACTTTATTGTCACCAGTTCTAAAGTATTCTATCACGGTCTAAAAGAAAAAAAAAAAAAACACCACAAATTTTTAACAATTCTCAAGTTTAAAAACATTAGAAACATTCAGGTTGATCTTTTGAGGTTGTACTATTGTTGCTGGAGCTCATTCAAGTTTTGAAGAATAATTTTTTTTTCTGAAAACTTACTTGAGTGTTAGTTTTCTCTTATTTTAAGTGTACTAAGGTATTTGCAGTAGAAACTAGACTAAAAGTGACTTAATACAGTGACTGATTTAGAATAGTGTTTGTTGATTTTAATGATGTGCTAATTTATTCTATAAATAGCTATCCTTTGTCTTCAAACAAGGCTTCATGGCCAGAGACTTTAAAAACGTTCTTTTAGAATCCAGGTAATATTTTTGAAATGAACTCATTACGTTTAATATGATTTAAAACCTACAATTGTACAACTACGGTGAAATCCTAATTCTGGAATCACTTTATGGAAAACTCCAAATGGATGAAAAAGAGTCACTCCATTTAAATGTATCACGGCTGTACATAGAGGCCCACTGCAGCGATGATCACATACCAGACTGTCCCACATGTGCTCAGCTGTTCAACACACACCAGCTGGACACCATGGATGCTCCAGGGCAACAGATAAGCCTCTATTTGTTGTCCTCAGCTGGAACTCATCCCAGTCCAATAGGTTCAGTCTGAGTGAGCAACAGTAAAAGAATTTCAGTATAAATAGTTAGTGGCCTGCAGTTAGATACTATACACTCGAATATAGCATTTTATGTTTTTATGTTTTTATTTTTGTGAATATAAGTTTTATTAAAAAAAAAAAACCTTTGCGAAAATAAAGGTTTGTGATGAATCGTCCTGTTGCTATGCTGTGGCTGTTGGCCTGGTTGAGTCTATTATTCCCCAGCCTTATGAAAGTTTTTTTTTGTTGTTTTAATTCCAACCTGAGATAACCTGCGGCATATTTAATGACCCCTTGCTTTTTTTATTTAGTTAATTTTGTAAATTATATTCCCGAAAACCTCCTCCTCCTATAGTGCTTCCCTGAAGTCTTTATTCATTATAATAAACGAGGCTTTTAAAGCTTTAAGGCGCTTCAAACCCCAAGTGCTCCAATCAAACCCTTTTTACATGGCTGTGCAATTTCTATCAAAGTATAAATGGGTTTTTCTAATACTCATCTGAAAATTAAATGTGCTCTTTCTTTGAGACAACCAGTTTGATCCATATATTTAGACTCCATTAGTTATTTTTCTCAATTTTTCCCCTAACTTGATGCAATTTAAAACAAACAGCAGCACCACAATGTGTGACAATTTATTTAAAGAGCACTTTGCTTTGTTATAAATACATTTAGCAGCAAGTTGTCCTGCTTTTTAAAAAAAAAAAAAAAAATCAGTCATCAAGGCCATTTAGACTCAGGATTCTGTAAATCAGATTTTCTTCTTTAAAATATAATATTACCATGAAGTTCATTATGAGGTTAAACAAGGAAACAGCATTAATTGCAAATATTTCTAAAATAGCACCCTCATTTTAAGATGAGGTGTTATCAAAACACGTGTTTTTTCAAAATTGGCGTTTTTCCATTGAGCACATTTATTTTCTTATATCCAATTTGCACAACTTTATAATCAATGGAGTCGCAGCTACTGACGTTTGTGGACTAGTTTGAGTCCACAAACGTTGGACTCAAACGTTTGAGTCCAACCCTAAGTTGTAAGTTAGGGTTTCATTTAAGGACTTTTTATGTGATGGTCTGACTCTGCTGACATCTTAAAATCCTGATCTGAAGTGAAGATAAAAACTGACCCCAATCTTAAATGAACTGACATGAATCTGATTGATTTGCCAGAGTTCTCTTTCATCTCTCAGGTGTGATTATATTAATACCTAACCCCACATTGTTTTGACTTTAAATGGAAAACCCAGAGACACAGTTCAGTTTTGCTTCGCTACGGTTTGTTTTGCAGGAACACGATATAATCAAAGTGTCATTTCATAGTTCCTAGCAGCTGAGATATTTTAGTCTTTAGTAATAACTGGGAATGATGCTGCCACTGTCATCTTTGTTTTGCAGCTTTTTTTTACAGCTGCTGACATCACAGAAGTTATGACCTGCTGTACATCAAACCCCAGCAGTGAGCATCTCACATCCACGAACGAGATTTTATTTTTTCTGCTTACTTTCAAAATGCTGATGGAAGCAGCCAGGGTTTTCACAAAATTAAAATAAAAAAATAAAACAAAAAGACTAGTTCTCTGCATCCACAGCAGGAGTTATTTATTGTTTTTTATGGCTCACATTTAAGCCTCATTACATGGAGCTACTGTGAAAATTGAACTTCTGCTGCCATTTTCAAATTGCCAAAAGCACCAAATCCCATGTCTAACTGAGACTAAATCTGCCTCATTTACAATGTTTTTCTTTTCATCTTTTCATTTAGGGAGTGTAGCTGCATTAAATCCTGCTAAATATTGGAGAGTTACACACTTGTGATTTTTTTTTGTGCACCGAGGGAGAAAACTAACGATGAATTATCAACAAAGGCTGTCGAGGATCATTTTCATGTTAAATGTTAAATCTGCTAGATGTTTAAACTCTCGCATAAACAAACAGAATTTTGGCACTAATGTTTGTTTAGCTCTTTGTTACTCTAGTGGGGTTGCTTTCTAAATAAAAAAATAAAATAAATAATTGAATGATTTCTGTAACATTCCTGGCTACGGGGTAATCAAAAGAAGTGATGGTTTCCTTCCTTCTGCTCCAATTTCCTTCTGTTCTAACAGATTGTGTGCTGGCACTTTCCAGGTAAACCCACAGGAAACACATGAACAGTGTCATGTTCTGTAGGCCGTGCAAAAGCTGACGCTCCTGTCACAAACATTTAAGGTCAAAAAGTCTGTGCCCTTACCACAACCAAAGACCGGCTCCTCTGTCTGTGAGAAAGAATCTACTTCAGAGGTCAGCGTAAGTCAAAATCACTCCCAGGCAGGAAGCGGAGGAAGCACACACACCGGTCCTCATCTGTCAGTGTTCTCATCCGCGTGTCATGCATATTGTCCATGAGTGTATAAAGGCTTTCAGCCACCTGACTGAGTGTCTGCAGCTGTCAGAGGTACGAAGAGCATCGCTCCACAGAGTGTAGCTGTTGAATGAATAATGAGTTTGACCAGGAAGTGAATTATAAATGAACACATGGAATGTTTACATTATTCAGCGCTCAACATGTTTCACAGGAAGAAACATCCAACTAAGGCCTGCAGAGCTGCTGAGTGCAGCTACAGCAGCCTCCGCAATTACTGGTTACCCTGGGTGTCAATAATTTTAATAAAGGTTTTAAAATTGCTCTTATGGAAACTTGGTGGTCCTAAGATGATATTATATTAGGCTCTACTGGCTCGACACGAGAGCACAATCATTTCCTACCAATCTTGAGTGATGAGGTGACAATTACCAGCAAGCAACTTTCAAAATTAGATTTGCACAAACTAGTGACTTAAGTTGAAACATGTTCAACCGTCATTGCTGTAGCCATGCACTGGGTTCACCATGACCAGTGTAAAATGTTTACATTTCATGGGCATCCATCACTCCGCATGTATCAACACTATAATAGTGAAATTCAGACCTCAGCATCACTGCTGTACCACCAGGACAACAACGATCCTCCTGAGTGACATGCTAAGACCACAAGAGAGTTAAATATTCCCCCCTTTTTTAGATTTTCTAATTAGTGCTGTCAGTCGATTAAAATATCTAATCAGATTAATCGCTATGCTTAACTCTGTAAGCTTGAAATGTAATTATGCACATTTTCAAATAATGTTTAAGATGTTTTGTAGTCTCTGTTTTCCAGGTTCTCATATCCAGAAAGGCTGAAAAGAACTAATTTGTTTCAGATGTTAATTTACAAATGTAAACTATAAACATTAATGTTGACAACCCAAGTTTTAATATTGATAAGAGAACCATAAACAAACCCACTGTTAGACTCTGGTGATAATAGTGATGTGTGTGTAGGTGTGTGTGTGTGTGTGTGTGTGGGGTCCTCATGTCTGTCAGGGACTGGAGTTGAAGGTTGAGCAGTTTGAGGACCTCAGACCATGAAACTATCAGGACCAGAGGACAGATAAGACGGAGGGCTCATACGTCCCCCATCATCATATCTTTAGCAGAGACTGGATGTAGTGACTCTGACAATCTGATGTGAGGCTGGAGCTCTGAAAACAATGGTGTTGGCTCGAGTAACAATGATGATAATGACAGCTTGTTGGGAGATGATAAGGATTAACTCAACTTTGGTAGAGACTATAATGACAGCACAGGGAGAGAGGTTGATGGTGTTGGCAGCTCAGGTAGACAAGATGAAAATGAAGTCCTAAAAGGGAGAATGAGGATGATGATAGTGGCTAAAGTCCAAATGGCTGTGAAAAAGATGGCCTTAGTGATGATGCCTCTGATTCTGGTGACTCAGGCAGAGAGGACAACGATGGCGGCCAGGATGGACAGAGACTAACAGACATTAAAGCTAAGAAGGATTTTCTAAAACTTTCAGTTCTGCATCTACTGTGACTTGAGTGGCTACTTTGTCCATCAAGTGACAATGATACCTCAGTGAAGGTGGCTGGTGAAGGTGATTTTGATGATGAAGGAAGCTCTGGTGAAGATGGCTTTCGGTACTGTGGTGATTATTGAAACTCAGGCATGGGAAATATTTTAGTGTGAGTCCTGGTGAATCAAGACATAGACCTGGTAGGTAACAGAAGATCTGGGAAGGAACTGAAGAAAACTGGGATTAAAAATTTTTGGGGGGATTTCTGGAATAAAAAACTGATTCTCTTTAGATTTGAAATAATAAATGACCAAATGGAACAGACTCTAGAAGAGGAGAACACCTGAAAAGAAAATGACCAAAGACACAAATGACAAAGAAAAGCCCAAATGTCCTTCAGATGAAATGACACACAGCTGAAACTGTAATGGAAGTTCATATTGACTTTAAGACGTTATAACTAGACTAAAAATGTCATTTTCAGTCTTATAATGCTATTGAAATAAGTTTCAAGATTTTTTTTACATTTTTAAAAACAATTTTTGGAGCTAGATTGTTATTTGTATGCATAAAGTTCAGAAAGCTGAAAAAAAATCCTTCTTTATGAATTATCATCATGATGGCTGATATCCACACCTCACTCCAAGATACACTTTCATATTTCAAAGTGTTTTGATGATATTATGCATTTAACTGTGTAACAAATAACATGAAAAGTAACATCATTAAAATTATTTTCGGAGGATTGGCTGTGTGTTTAAATCTGTCATTCTTGCATGTGGATATTTATAAGAGGATGATTCAATTAGGAAAATAATAACATGTAACATCTTGAATGCAAAAATAACAAGAAACAGGCAAAACAGAAAAGTTCTCACTGCCCTGAATTTTTTAAAATCTTCCCTATTACACCAAACAGAACGACAGACTGACATTTTTTCTGCCTGGGAGACCCAACATGTGTGAATGAAAAACTGAAACCAATAAAGCAAGAAAACCCAGTTCCATCTTTGGGGAACTTGTTTGATTCCTGTGGAGCTAAAAAAGGAGAAATTTCTACAAACTGAGAAATGTATGACAAATTTAACTCAGGCAAATATGATGCTTCTCACCGACACACAATCATGGCCATCGACGGCTCATCAGGGAGTTATGGGCAGAGCGAGCTGCGTTTTTCAGGGAAGTGAAGGTCAGTCGCAGCTCGTCTTTTATGTGTGCATCAGACTGAAAATTGCTTCTGCATCAGTCTTCTGATCTGCTGACTTTAAGTAGGTACACGGTCGCTCCATTATGTGTGTGAAATACACACATTTTCATCACTGATAACGAGACTCAGCAGGAGTCGGAAGGACAAAGTGCGACTGAGCAAAATCCAACAATTTGAACACATCAAGTGTACACATGACCATAAGTTGTTTGGTATTTTGTGCTGTTCTTACTATGATTTCACTCTTTTTAAAAATCCCTTTTCACTTTTTGCATCTAATACAGTCATTCAGTGGAACTGTGCAGCTGTGTGGTTTTTTCATGAAAATACTGGAAATGAATTGTAAAGAGCTTCTGGTTGTTGCTGAATAAAACTAGGACAGACTTGAAAAACTACTCCGGTTCACATTACAAAACTGACTTAAATCTATTTGACTAAAAATGAATCGAATGTAAAGACAATACATAAGACTGCAAAGTGTTTTCTGCCAGGTTGGACCCTGTTTGCGCTCAGATTTTTCTCAGTGCTTTGCAGTGATGGAGAAAGTACTCAAAAAACGTACTTAAGTAAAAGTACAAATACACAGTCAAAAACTTACTCAAGTAAAAGTCAAAGTACCACATTAACATTTTACTTAAGTAAAAGTAAAAAAGTACTGGCTTTTAAAAATACTTAAGTATTAAAAGTAAAAGTACTTGCTGAATACATAACCTTATCACTAATATTATTAAGTGTACCGATCATATTTAATTTTAATACATCAGAAATGTGCCATTTTAATGAGCATTGCCATAGATTAAACATGTTCTTATTATCTTTACTCTCTGTAACATAGTTTAGACTTAGATATGTGATTCTATGAATCATAATGTCAGAGATGAAAACATCTCGTCTATCATCTTGTCCTAACATAGCATAAACTTCATTAGTGACATTTATTTAGAAAGAAATCCAACTGAAAGAGGATGGAAAGAA
>CAEGAF010172550.1:0-70621 GCA_903067075.1 Micropoecilia bifurca
AGTATTATTGATAGCAGTATAATTTGCACAATGCCTGTTTTGTTTAGTTTTCTTCTTGGAAAAAGTTATTAAAAACAGGTTTTTGTCTAAATTAAGGTGAATTCATGGTTCCTTTTTCCACATAATGTAACGGTAGTGTTTATAAGAAAATATAAATAAATAAATAATAATTATGTGATCGGTATCGGTGTTCGGTATCGGCGATCGGCCTCAGGGGGTGATCGGTATCGGTATCGGCAGAAAAAACCCTGATCGGCACATCCCTAATTTATAAATATATATAGTTGCCATGGAATGGCCACCTGTCCAGGGTGTACCCCGCCTCTCGCCAGTTGGCCTCTGGAGATAAGCACCAGTAACCCTCATGACCCCACTAGGGATAAGCGAGGATACGTAAGGTACTGAATGAATGAATATACATTTTTATGAGACAAAGTATTAATCTATTTTAAGATACTTTAGACTTCCTTATCGGGGTGCAAAACATGTTTTTATGTAGGCTAACACTGATAACTACATGCACTTACTGTACCTCATTTTCTGTACAAACTATTGAATATCTCATCTGCATGATGACCCCAGTTACTCCATTTTATGGCTTTTCCACATAGCCTCTGAAGAACATGCAGGGTCTTTATTTTGGACTGTACCATAATTGTTCTAGTCAGCTCAGTGGTGTGCTATTCACACTAAATTCCAAACCACACCAATCAAAGAACTCAAAATCATGCAGTTGGGCCTGAGAACGGTGACCATGGTCTGGCAAGTTTGAATGAAGTCATGTTAAAACTGCCCCTCAACACTTGGGACTCATTAGAAGAGCTCCAGAACTCAGTGTGCAACTTATCATTAGTGGTCAACCTGAGCTAAAGACAGAACAGACGTTTTCCAACCTCAATCTACAAGTCCATTTTCATTTTAGAAAGCTCTCACCTATGCTTCAATTTCTATCTGCTTGTTATTTTAATATTGTAAACAGCTGTGGGTTAGTTATGGGGAGAGAAGAAGAACAAATATTGTAGAAATTGGGGGAGAGCCAGATGGAGGTGGAGACAATCTGGATGGGAGAAGCAAAAACAAATGAGGCCAGAAGAAAGAACACACCAGGGGCACAATCCATGGTGTACCACAACCAGGTTGAAACCACATCTTTTCTCTGCCTCACTAGCAATATGGACCATCAATCAGCAGAGAGAACAAGAAAAGATCAACAATAATAGACCAGCAGGGACCACAGTATATTGTACCATTGCATAATTCCCTGACAAAAGCCTACAAACACCTCCATCTATTAAGCTGCTCAAACATCTCACTTTCACTTCCTCTTGTCGCTCCATCAGTCTGTGAATTATTCCCTCTCGCACTTTTTTTTTATTCTCTTCTTGTTTTTGCTATTCATCACTGTCACTGTGGTCAATGTTAGCAAATTATTCGACTCATTTATAGCTTTTTCGAGTCATTGCATTTCAACCTAAAAAAAAAAACTCAGTAGAGTGTAGAGTGTGTCCTCTGGCAGACACACAGGAAATGCTAGTGATGAAAGAGTGAACACAAGAGCACCAAAGTCACATTGAAACATTGAGAGGAAATATCAACACAAGTAATGCAAAAACAACAGATTGCAAGAGACTCGGGTAGATATTTTCTTCTTTAACACTCATATAGGTTTTGCAAAACTTAATGAAACTCTCCTTTTCAAAATTTTAGGCATAAAAGAAGAAAAACTCTACAAGAAAGCTTTGAAAACAGAACTTGTCACCAATAGCGTTACTGGTGAACTCTGTACAAGACATGTCCTGTATGGCGCGTTCATGGTGTGTAAGCACCATGTGAAAAAAACAAAAAAAGAGATATTTCTCTAAGAAGAACTTTAAGCATGTTTTATTCTATTTTATTTGCATCTCCAGTTAGAAGCAAAAGCTTAAATGCTTCCTTCCTGAGTTATTTATGTCGCTGGCTCAGATTCTGATGACGTCTTGAGTCAAATGCAAGTCTTGTATTTCTGTCAGTGAGTGACCGCTTGCAAAAATACCAGGTTTATAAAATGAACCTATAAATTAAAAGGAATTTCTATTGTGAGATTTTATATTAATCCTTGCATCAACAACGACATTGTCCTAACAACATAGTTCCTTTTCAAAGATGAAGAGTAAATAATATAAGAAAAGATGGGCAGATGCACCTACAAAGGTCTCATTATCAGTAAACGTGAGGCAACTCAAACTTACAAACCTTGAAGACAACCTTCTACAAATAGTTGTCATATTTAAAACAATCTTTGAGCTGAAATCTGAAACCAGGTCAAACCTTTCTGGCAGTGTAGCTCTGAGATGTTCTTTTGTTCTCAGGGTTTGTTAAATATGCAGGAGGTTCTCTGACAGGTTACCTGATCCGGTAGAGTATCATTACAGCGCTGCATTGTCCTGTTCAGGGCATGAAAGGCACATACACATCTTACTGTATTAAAGGGTTAAGTTTCCACAGACTCTTGCAGACCAACACAGCTCCCACAAAAGTGTACACTCATTATTTTCCACATTTTCCAGTTATCTGAAGACAGACTCAATCACATCCATTTAGAGGCTGTCCTTAACTTTGACTGACAAATAAATACGCATCCATTTTCTCATTCCTTTGCATACAGTGGCTTCTCTATTCTGAGGCCAACTATCTCTTGTTCTCATCCTTATGGGAAATGCTTTTACAGTGTCTCCGATAAAAAGCAGCTTGGCTTTGGAACATATCAATCATTAGCTATAATGGTTAAAGTCAGCTAAATGAACAATGTACACTTTTTTTAAAGATATGTCTAATGCAGTAGTTTGTAACTTTGAAAAGCCTGGTCTGAAAGTTGAAGATCTAGTACTACAGTACTACTGTGACTGGATGCAAGTACTGAATGAGAAGGGAATCCTGGGAGAATGGCTGCTCTCCCTCTGAATGACTGACAGGCAGCAGAGGAATGCATTCCAACAACTGGCCAACTACAGCACACTAAAGACCTTTAGTCATCCTCCAGTTTGCCCACTTAGTTGAGGAAACCCGAGTCATTCCAAAGTGGGGGGAAGAAATGCCACTTCAATAGCAAGAAAAATTACTCGAGACCGGAGATGAGAAGCAAGTAATCAGACCTGACAACGTGTTTTTCTGTGCTTATGGGGTTGTGTGTGCACAGCTGTATGTTTGTGTATTTGTGATCTGGATCTAATTACAGGTCCTCGGCAGTAGCCTAAGAGAAGTGAGAAGAAATGGCAAAGAATGCTGTGATGCACCCAAATCAGAATTATTTTAGCTGTTTCTCTTCTTACACTGAAATCGCAGGCCAACCCTCAAAGAAACACATGTGCATATTCAATCATATGCTAGTATATGTAACATTTATCCTTATTCCAGTTCTTGTATTATCATAATGATAATACTCGAAACTTGTCCATCTAAACTAAATAAACTAAATAAATCCCACTAAATTAAATAACTAAACAGTTATTTAACATTTAAAGTACAGTATGTCAAAATAGACATGTTTTTTTTTTCAAAATAGAAAGGGTATGGAGAATATAGTGTGAATACAACTGCAATTGTAACAGTGTTGATCCAACCTAGCAAAACAAAGCAATATGACTCTGACAAAAACACGGCAGATGGTGGGAAAACTTTTTTTGTGCCATGAAACCACAAAAAAACCACAAAATTTGAACAGTCTATCCTCCTTATGTAGGCCATTTATTTTCTCACAATTTAGGTTTCTTTCATGTGTATAAAATGTATTTTGCCGGGTTCAAAAAAGTGATAATGTGACCATACAATACAATGATGACAGACAAAGTTGTGTCAATATAAAAAAATAAATAAATAAATACCTATAAAGCTTAGATGACTATGATCCAAAGACTTACTTATAAAGCTCACAGTACTAAAGAATGGAAGGTCCTGGGACCAGGGCTGTACATGCAAGATATTTTCTACAGACTAGTGATTAATGATTAGTAGATCCTAACTTTTTTTTCTGATAGAATAAACTTGTTGTTGAAACAAGATCAAATACTTATTTCATATAACTGTAATTCTTGGAGACTGGGCTCAACCCAAAGAAGCTACAGGAAGCCCCATCTTTGTGAGCACCACCTGCAAAAAGGATTGATGAGATCAGGTGCCTTGCATGTTGGGTGGCAGATGAGAGCTTTGGACTTGGAGGGATAATGACTAGTGGCATAATCTAGCTCTAATGTTCTACTTTAGCTAAATCATGAAAGAAAAATAGTGAACATGAGCATGACGTGAAAAGGGGTTGTAATGTCCCTGCTTTCAACTCCATTTAAAATCTCTGAACAGGAACTAGACATATCTTCAAAGTTGCCCTTTATTTTCATCTCAACACACCTGCTCCTTTTCGTGACCACATTCTGAATGGTTGATTGGAAAAAGAGACAAAATGATGGATGAATACTTTTTGAAGAATTCACAATTATAAGTCTCAGTGCAGCAGGTGTCTCCAGAGCAAAATTCTGTCATGGTGACAAGCATTTCTTGAAATTGAAACGTTGCTTTTAAGGCTGGTAAACACGAGGACACAGAAAACCACCCACTGAAAAGTATTTATTTTAAGTATGATGTATTTAGCAAAAAGCAAAAGCTGAAATCCTTTGCACATGTATCAACAATTAAGCCTAATTTCAGGTCAAATTGCTTCCTGCGATGATGAGTGGGCATAGTTAGCAGGCTGCTCTCAACTGCCAAACACTGAGATATGAAGTATCAGTTTCAAGTCAAGAGGGTGTCAGATGGAAAAAAAGCAAAATGGTCAAATACACACTCAACACAAACATTTCACATTTATGCTTCTCCACCACTCCACACTCAAACCCTTTTCCTCCCTAAACTGGTGATAAAGTTATTGAAGGTAAAGAGCCTTTAACAATTCAAACATGAGCAAAAGCTGCCAGTTTTCTTCAGCCTGCTGACTGACCCACCCACATGTACAAACGTGGTGGTGTAGAAAATAGCTTTCCACCCACTTCTGTATGCCCATAAGATAAGCAGAAAGGCTTGTGGAAAACGTTGAGAGACCTTAAACTGTTTACATATGCAATTTGTTTCTGTCAGACCAAAATACACTGAAGCATCTCAAATTCAACCATATCACTGTCTCACCTCTAATTTTGCATGAACAGAGGATTTTCCCTAAATAATACATTTTAACTTAAAACAAAACAGCCAGTAAAATATGACAGCACAATATTAACACTTAAAATGGAACACTTGATTGCTGCTGATAACTAATTACTTCCAATTCTTAAAAATCTTAATATATTAGTAACATACCATTTTGAAGTGTTCTTTCCAGAATTGTTTTTATTTATGTTGCAGAAACCTGTGCATATCAGCATTTACATTAGATTTGCACTAAGTAATGTGGAAACACTCACCTCTGTCTGCAGTGTGTTGGCGCGCTGCTCCTTGGCACTGAGCGACTCTTTTAGCACCTCGATGTGTTGCTTGTAGTCCGAGTTCTGATTGGTCAATGTTTCTAGTTTGGTTTGCAGGGCCTGCATCTCTGAGTCCTTCCTGTTCAGCTCCTGCTTCAGCTGCTCTATCTGATAATCACACAAAACAAAATATATTTTTTACATTTAAAAAATCTAATTTTAGTGATTTCTGAATGAAGGGGAAGACATAATATATTTTCAAAAGCTTAGCTTACTTTAAAAAAATCTATTTATTACAACACCCAGGAATTTTAAAAACACAATGTGTCAAATTATTTTATAGCAATTCAGTATTATAATGTTATTACAACCTTACTCGGGAATACTTGTTCAGTTGTATTCAAATGCTAAGCTGGACAGCCGAAAAGCAGAAAGTCATCAAGGAAAACAGATTGACTGGCTTACAAAAGTCATAGATACCATAACACCACACAGCAAATCAAATCCACCAACAAAAGGAGGTTTCTCTGCCGAGTAGACTGATGTACTGGAATCTGACTGGTGCCAGAGCTGCAACAAAGTCGTTTTAAAAGTGAGATTTCTCAAACCGAGTAAGCAGAGTTCACCACATAAAAATGAAAGTCAGACTGAACCACACCACGTGTAAAATCCTAGAGGCACAGAATGATCCCCAAGGACCAATGAAGGTAAAACAGAGGCACAGTAAACTGTGAAATTAGGAAAATGTTTGCCAGGCGACCTCAGAGGTGACAGGATGAAACATGAAGAGCAAAAAATTATTCAGAGAGGAAGCACAAGACTTGATGTTTAAATTTAAAACGGGAAGCAGATATTTTAAACATTAGCCAATGAAGGAAATGATCTAACAGTAAAGAGGCTAATAAAATGAGTACTTCTTCTTGTTCTGTGATCCAAGGCAGTTGAGTGGGCATGAGGAAGGTAGGAGCTGGTCTGATGGAAGACACACATGGTGACAATGTCTGCTCCTACAGAAACACAGAGACAAGACGACAGCAACTACTAAGCTGAAAGTCTAATTGTGTGTGCAGGTACAATCTTCTGAATCAAACAGCTAAGACTTTTGAAGTAAACCTCTACAAAAGTAGCTCAGCCACTTAAAGAACTCAAACTATGTTACTGAATAGTTTTATAGCGTTTGACCAGATCAATGTCCAGAGAGGAAAACAGGGAAGACAGGGACGATGCCTTCTCCGGTTTCTTTAACAACAGTTGCACCTCAATGGCAGTCACCACCACAGCTGAAACACCAGGAACCCAAACACTTCAAGGATATAGAATGAATCTGTGCAATGCTGCATGTGTGGCAACTTTTCGTGTCTCTGTGTGACTGTACGCAGAAAGATGAGACACCCAAAAGCAAGTTAGAGCCATCACTGTGATGTATATCATGGGTGAAGAGAGAACTCCCCTTCTCTGTTCCTCTGCCGTTGTAAGCTCACATTCATCTGTCAGAGCCCCATTCATAAAAACATCTCTTTTATGATTGCATCTGGAACTTCCCCCGATGCAATGACAAACGGGCCCATACAAAGAGCACCATTAATGAGTCCGAGAGAAACCTTCTCACATGTAGCACGATTCATCGGCCTCAGCCATCAAAGTAGAATAAATAGCCATCACGGCCATATGGACAGAAACTCTGTGAAACTTGAGACCTAATTCCAAACAAGGATTCTGACCATATGTTAAATGGATTGCTTTAATAGCATACTTTCTCAGTGTGATAGACCACTGAAAACATCTTAAACTAGAGGCCACATTTATCCGTTTCACATAGTGCGCTTTCTGCTACAGATACATAAACTGATGACACATTCTACACTTTCCAAAGATTTATTTTCCACCGAACGACCTCTCCAACCTATGGAATCTCCAAAATATTCTAGTGTCCGTTTAATTTTGTGTATGTCACCTAGTGCACATTTGAATTCAAGTAGAAAATCAGCAGTCAGCCATGCAAAAAGAAATCTTTCTCAAGCCTTTCTTAAGTGCAGAACAGCATGATTCACAGAAAGCCGATAGTTCATGAGTGTGTTCCATCAAACATGTTATCACTTTAAACAGGAGAGACCTGATACCACTCTTGCCCCCAAAAACACACACACAAATTATTGTGTATCTGCCTTGTGTTTCTTAGGAATATCAAGACTTACTTCCTAGAATAATATTTAATGAATCTGACAATATAGGATATATAACGGTCTCTAGCTATTCCAGGCTGCCACAGTTTCTTTTAGGGAAAGTTACAAAAAAAAATCCTTAGCATAAACCAGATATGCCATAATCATTAAATATTTGTACCACTGTTACATAATTTGCACACGCTCTGCTCAAGTGACTCAGCAGTTGCTCAATAATTAATCTCAGAGTACACTATTCAGATGCTCTGCCTGCACTGATGAGAACTGACTAATACTGGCAATCTTAAAGAGGCTCCAAGTTTCCACCTCACAATTATTGGAAACTGTAAAACCAGACACTGACTTCCCAGTCAATGTGAACTGATTCTGTCCTCAGTAGCACTGTGCATACTTTAGACCAGGGCTCTTCAAATCCAAGTCTCAAAGGACGGTGCTCACCAACTTTTAGATGTGCCCCTGGTTCAAATCAGGGGCACATCTAATCAAACAGCTAATCATCTAATCAAACAGCTAATCACATCTAATCAAACAGCACAGCCTTAATCAAACAGCTGTCCTGATTATTTGACTCAGGTGTTTTGAAACAGAGGCTGGTTTTGAGGTTACCTCAAATCCAGCCTAATGAAAGGCTTTAGGCCTTTCATTGCAATGCACAGAAGCCATTTAAAACATTGGTACACACACCATGCAATTCTCCTGCTGAAATTAAAACCGAACCTCGGAATAGGGAAAGAAAAAGAATTTAAGTGACTTTGAACATGTAATTTCAGAAACTGCTGAACTACTGCGAATATAGAAACATCAGTGAGTGGCAGTTGTTTGGACAAAGAGTCCATACCAACGGCAGACCACAAAAGAGAATTTGTACAGCTGGTGTGAGGAGAAAGAAAAGCAATATTTGTTCAAATATCTACTTGTTACAACAAAGGTATGGGCAATACCAAATAAGACATCTTCAAGGTGTTAACAGAAGGCAATGAAAGAGAGACTGCAATTCACGTACTCTCATCAAAACTTGAAAAACAGTTAATTTAAAAAATATTTCCTGGTCAGTTAAGTTATTTCAGCTGCAACGGTTTAGACATTAAGGTCAGAATTTAATGTACACAACATGAAAGCATAAATTCATCCAGTCTTGCTTGAGTGATTTAGATTGGTGAGGGTAGGATAATGGTGGGATATTTCCTTAGCACACTTTGGGCCCATTTCAGCTGACTGCGTATTGCCTAAATGCTCAGTTGGAACGAAGTAATGCTTCTGACTGTTGTTTGTGACAACACTACTGACCTCCAGCTAGAAAATGCTGAGTGCCCTATTCAAAAGACAGCTACACCTCAATAGTGTATCTTCAGTCAGAGACGCTAACTAAAACAAACAACTACTGGAGATCACTTCTACCCATAGCCAGAAATATCTACAGAGAATTTTAAAAGAAACTTGGAGAACATAGGTTGTAGCAACACTTAATATCTCTTTAGAATCAACAAAGTATTTGCTAAATTTGAATTTAATTGAATCAAAAAGCATCAACAATCTCAAATTGTATTCTTAAGTTTCTTGTACACCAATGGGCTCCATGGTAGAGAAACCTTTAGAATCTGGTAAAACAAAAGAGTCACATCATGGATGATGGAACTACATGATGTTTGCCAATTTGGACCAAAATATCGATAGTATGTTCCAGATTCATAATAGCATATCTTGCTCAATGAAATGAAGTTCTGAAGGCGGGAGGTTTGTCAAGCTCTACTCAATAAACACTGGATATACAATACATACTCCATACATCATGTTTCACAAAATGAGTTTCATTTCTTCACATCAAACGTGATTTTCAATACATCATAAAATGGCAAGACAATAGCTCAACAGAAGCCTAAAATTACCATATATTAGAGAAATATAGCATGCTTATAAACAAGTGCTCATGCACTGATGATGTAACATGCATCACTTAAATCATGCAGCATGACGCCGGCTGGTGTGGCATGCAAAGAGTTTCTACCTTAGTTTTCATAAATTTAGAGTGGCTCTTGTAGACTTCCACCTGCTTGAGTTCCTCCTGCCTTTCATCAGGGTTCAACAGGCCGGTGGTTTTTAGCATCTGGACCTCATCCTCCAAGTCTCTGATGTTTCTCTCCAGGGAAGTGATCTTGGTGTCCTGCACCAGCAAAGGTATTTTTGGCACAGAGTCAGAAACTGGTAACTACTAATACACTAGCAGGAATAGGGCTCAGGCATATGATTTGATTGCAGAAGAGTCTAAGATGAAAACTATCCAAAATGATTTGGACCTGAAATTTTTATACAAAGAGAGCAACAAGGATAACGAGTTGAAATTACCCTTAAGAATAAGAGTATGAATTCTGTTTCCCAAACAGAAATATGATCAATATTAGGTTGTTTATTTACAGAAGGGGTCTGTTTTTTACATAAACTATTCATAAATTCAAATTGCACAGCAGGTTTACAAAAACCCATTATAGATGTTGTATAATCATTAAAAACCATGTAAAAAAATAAAATAATTTAATGAAATCAATAGAGCCAAAAATGAATATGTAATCATAAGTGTTTGTAAATTTTTGATCACAGTTGTCCAGCTCAGAGTCATATCAAACTTTTAGCAAAAATAGATTAAAAAAATAAATAACAAATCAAAGATGAATGTATGTACTGTGAACAGCTCAAGACAACAAATAAATGAGTATCCATGATTGAACGATCTGTCATGGACAGGTCCTGAGCTTGTATAATTGCATGGATTTAGACAAGCGTTAAACTCTAAACCTTGAAAAAGAAGAGAAACATAATTAAGTAACTGGAAGCAGACTGCACAGTGCTATCAGCACGAACCACAGGCAGAGATGTAGACATTTGACCACTATTACATCCTCTGACATCAGCCCTGCAAACCACACTGTGATGCATATGTTTCTACAAGCACATGGGCAGAGCAAGCAGGAACACATAAAGGTGCATATTATATTACTGAAACAAACATACTAGAGTGTACAATTGGAAAAAAGCTTTTTGGATAGCCAGGAAAACAGTAACACACAAGCTATACTCTCTGCATTATATATGTCCAACTTCCATTGGAAGATACAAAATTAAATGAAAGGCATAGCAAAGACAAACTGCTCATTGCTAAAATTAACTTGAAATACAGAAGAATAGCTGTCCATTTAAAGTTGAACTCCAAAATGTCAAAAAAACAAGCAATGGTAGATGACATTGCTGCACCACAACCCAGAAGGATTAGGGAAAGAGGTTAAAAGTCATAACAGAAAACAGTTGTCTATGTCAAATGAACTAAAACATAAACACATGAGCACTAATACAGTACCTGCCAGATAACATCAGGATCAAAACAGAAAGAAGCGTTCGTGTTCTGCAATTATAAAGCATAAATTTGCACATCTTAAAACAAGCAGCACAGTAAAGACTAAAACAAAGAAAGGTCAGATATAAAGGAATTTTAAGCTGGTTAAACAAGGTAGGTTTTATACTAGCAGCATTGCATCTATTTTTTCCGCTTGAAGTGTCTCATGGGCTTTTCTGGTTATATTTCCAGGTAACTGCCAGATTTACCTTTTCTATTTGCTATTTCTGGTTGCTTTCTGTGTACAACCCTGCTGGGCTCTTAATAGGTGGAAAAGTCACAAAGTATGTGTAAAAAATAACTGTGGCTTTGAGGTAGGGAAATCACTTTTGGAACAAGTGCTTTGCTGAAGGAACACTAAATTGTGTGTGGGGGGGGATTACTCAAAGACACATGTGGAGTCAACTGCATTTTTCACAGCAGTAACAGCTTCAAAAGGCTAAGATGAGAGTGAAAGCTTCCATATGTGACATTTGAAACAAATTGAATAAGTGCTTAACTCTGCATGGGCCAATATTGGACTTTGGGCATTGCGACTATAGTAAGGCACGATAGGATGATATTCATTTAAATGATAATCGGGATACAGTGCATGCACTGTATGTTTTGGCATTTGAATTCAATGCAGATTTTCTATTCTATTCAGGCTGAAGCAGGAGCATGCAACAGAAGTGAACTGCTGTCACAGATAATAAAAGTAAAAGAAAAAGAAAACAACCTCACTCACTGCCAAAAGGAGAACAGACTAACAAACTAACGAACAACTGAGAAGTGGGATACTATCACTGAAAATATTGCCTTCTTGTAGATGCGCTCAGTCCTACCTTCATATCAATGACAGTTTGTAGAGTTCTGGTCTTAGCCGGATCAGCCTGGAGCTGGTTACGCCGATGGAGCTCCGGGGGAGGGACCCGGTAAAAGCAAGCCTGGCGGCTCATCATCTTTAGCTTTTTCTAACACCTACAGCTTCAAAGCCACTTGCAAAGAAACACTGATAAATCTCACTGGCTCCTTCCTTTTTGCTCCTCCGGTTGTGTTTTCTTTAGGAATGTTATAAAATCCATTGCTGTGCTTCCATAGAGAGTCAATAAAACTTTTCCTATGATCTCTAGTCTAGTCCCTGATGCTATTCTCGCCAAAGGATGATTTCTATATCAAGAGGCTGGACGGATTTTTCTGCCAGGTTTATATCGCTTCCTTTCTCTGTTTGCGGGTAGTAGAAGGCACCTTCAGGTTTAGGACGAATGAATCAGTCTCGATCACCCTTTTCAGCATGAATCTCCAATTTTTTTGCTCCCACTTGTTTTCACTGTCTCTCTTGCAGATGTCTTTGGCATGCTGAAGCTTGTGCTAGGCAACAGTTTCTGCCAGCACATGCGCTAAGCTTTTTCTATCAATAATTAACGGTAGCACTGACCTGCAGCAATGCCTACACAAAACCATGAACGATACTCAAGCTTCAGGCACATACAAAAGCACACATCCTTGCACATGAAAAATTGCTTTAAAAATGCCTTGCTACTCCACTGTTTTATAGAGAATTTAATACACGATGTGACAGCACCAACACAAAGTGCATTCAATTTTAAAGGGAAGACATCTGTTACTTGAACAGTTATATTTTTTTCTGAATACATTTGCATTCAATAAGGAGAGTAAATGCAAACCTTTCTTGAAAAGATTACACAAACAAAAACAGATATAGATACAAGAGGTCAGGACTTAAGTTACTTGGACTAGGACAGAGGAATGAGTTGGCCATAAGTTACCTAACCTACCTGTCAAAGCCTGTTCATACATTTTACATCCTTCAAAAATTTCTGTCTCTCAGAGAAGGAAATTGAGTCAAGAGAACATGTCATCTAAGGCTACCGTCTCTGTTCAGTATGTGTCAGAGCTGAGGACATGGACAGAACAGGATCAAATATAACACTACAACACTGACTGAAGGATATGGTCAAAAAAGTTCAATTCTGGCCTTGAAGCAATGGTGTTAAGTGTGACAAACACAAAACACGGCATGCAGTCATGTAGAAAACATAACAGAACAAACAATGAAATGAGGAATTTTTAATTAAGGTTAAAAATGTAAATAATCTAATGTTGAAAAGTATTCTAAAGCAGGAAAAGTCCAATTTAAATGAAAGCTCATCATTTCAACAAAGGGCATCATATTTCAGTTTTAAATACTGATTTTTATGCACAATCCTGAAATTGCAAGGAGCCTCAACATCTGTAGTTGCAAAATGGACTCAAGTCATCAGTCCTCCTCCAACATCATGTTTGACATTTGTTTACAAGGTTCTTGCTGTTAGGCAGAATTTGCACCAAACATTTTGCACTATATTATAAATAAATGTGATCAATTTGATCTGAATCAAGCAAAAGGGTATTAGAAACAAAATATATGGATATAGAGAGCAATGCAACGTGCACATGGCTAAATTATTCAATATGTACAATAAATATACTTTGCCATCAATGCCAATCATAAACATCAAGCCAGAAACATTTTATCCATTTGTTCTCCCACCATTATCCACCCACCCACTTTCCACAAAGCATTAAAGTGGACCACAACCAAATACTTTTCATACAAGCTTTTATTTTAAAACAAACTGTAGCACTGGTCAGCTAAGCACTTGGAAAGGGAAATTGATTTATTGTTTAATGTGCAAGACTGTTACATCAATCACAAATTTTATTGGAGCTGCATGCTTGGCTTCATAACCATAACAGACTATTACGTATTTATTTACATTAGACCTTCACTTGTAATTTATACGTCTCAAAAGGGAGACAGGACTTAAATACATAATTGGTTTACGTTGCTGCTTGCCCTATAAAATAAAAGAAATATTCTAAACGTTACCAAGCAGTAAACTATAACTGAATATTTGCACTGTTAAGCAATCAGTGAATCCTTACTTCAGACACCCGAGAGATTTAAAACATACATAGTCAGTAAACATACTCCTGAGCAGTTTGTCAAGACAATCATAAACTCAGAGGAAGTCTGTCTTCCTGAGAAACAAAGAATGACTGCAAGGCCTCCAATCACTAGGTGACAGCAGTGCTCAAGTTAATCAACATGCTCCCTGTTCAATCCAGTAGAAGAAGTAAGCAACACAGTCACACACAGACATTATAGAGTGTGGTATGTGATGTGTATGGTGATATCATTGTTTTGGGTGATCTAGAGAAGTTTGAACAGTGCAGCGGCAAAGGCAAGTGAAAATAATCGACAGAAAATACAAAGAAATACAATGAAGCCTAAATAACCCTTAAGCATGTCCTGCTCCAAGTTGGCCCAAAAAATGTACTCTAACTTCAGAATTTTCAAGCATTTAAGTTTATAGAAATGTAACAATATTAAAACACCATATGTGTTTGATATAAGGTACAATGTTTGTATAACATACATTAATTACAAAAACATCCTTAATCGTTGAGGTACCCCAAAACATGGGGCTCTGGACTACTTTCCCTGTAAGCCCTTAGATTTACTGTGAATGCAAAATTTTGTGCATATTTCATCTCTTATAATAAGTTAAAATAGAACCAAGTAGAAAATGTTAAAAAGTTATATACCTTTTTGAAAATGAAAAAGCTAATGAAGTTGAGAAAAAAATAATGTTTAGAATGATGCCAATGATTTGTACAGATAAATAATAATAAATAAGATCAAGTTCTCAATAGTTTTCAATTAAGGGAGAGTTGCTGCAAAAAAAAGCATATTCCATTTGGGGGCATAACATAAAATAAGTGAGAACCACTTGTGTAAGGCATGAGTACAGAAGAATGTAGGCCTAAAAGGCATCAACCAGGACAAGCTTTCTATCAAGTAAAATGAAACAAAAAGGAGGAAATAAAGAGAGAAAGAGGAACACTAACAAATAGACATAATCAAAATTAAAAGTTAGAAGTAAACAAAACGAAAAAAAAAATCCCAAAACAGACTGAAAAAATAAGGATCTGCTGACATGAACTTCCAATTTCAACATGTTAGCACTGAAGAGTTTAAAAAGCAACATTTCTGAAGCTTCATCAATGTTTTCGGAGGAAAGAGCAGATAGAGAGGAACTGCCAAAACAAGCAGAACGAATTTTGAAACCAGGGGAGTCATAAGTGCTTGCTTGCTTCTTTTTAACAGCAGAGCAATATACTCAACCTTCCTGATCCCACACTGAGTGAGATGTCTTCACATGAAATAGGGACCCTTACTCTATTTAGAGCCCCTACAGAACATATGACAACATCACTATATGTAAGAATATATAAATGCCAAAGCAGAAATCTCACAGTCAGAGTGTATGTTTATGCGTGTACGCCTTTGGCAGCAGGTCAGGGCTGGGCAGGATAAGACCAGTGGTGCTGCTGTTATTATTGGGTCTGCAGGGACCTGGCGGCTAGGGAGAGTCAATTAGACCCAGATTTATGCCTCTCAGCATGCATATGTGTGTTTGTGTGTCCCATCACACATAACTTTGCTTCACAGTGCATGTAATCACCACAGCAGCTAAACTCTAACTGAACAGTGCCACTTTGTGGTCACTTTTAGTACTGCAGGAATTAAAATTTTACACCACATAGTACTTTGGTGTAAAATCAAAAATCAGTTTAAAATAAGGACATTCAGTATTTATGTTGATTCGTCTGTCTCCATGCACTAATATTATGTTGGTAAGATTAAACAGGTGACACATGATAATATGACCTTACCTACACTGGTGGTGCTCAAGAATGGTAGTTGCAGAAACTACCATTCTGCAACTTTAGATGCATTCCTGATCTAGAACACCTGTGTCAAAAGGCTGAATTCCCTCACCAGCAGTAACTCCAGCTCTGCAGAGGCTTGGTAATGAGCTACACATTTGATCCAGGTGTGTTAGGTAATAGATGTATCTAAAAGTTGCAGGGTGGTAGCTATTGAGGACTGGACCCTGACCTACACCGTCATCTAACAGATGTATATCAGCAGTGATCCACAACATTTTAAAGTGCTGTGCTAATGTAATTATGACCTGGGAATTTCTTCACATTTTACCACATTACAGCAACAAGGTTCAATGTATCTCATTGGGATTATACACAAAAGACCAACCCAAAGCAGCTATAAAATGTGGCCCAGATTTATATTCAGTCTTCTTTACTCTGAACCCTCCAATTAAAATGAAGCACAAACAATATCTTCAGGAGTCAGCTAGTTAGCACCTTAGTGTAATTTAATTTCAGCATAAATACAGACGTGGTGTGAAGGTCTCAGAATGGTTTGAATATGAGAGAAAAAAACATCTAAAGAACATACCAGAAAGGTCAGAGATACAGACTGGTTAGGTTTTCATTTCAAGAAGTGCCTGTGGTAACCATGGTAACTCTGGAGGAGCTGTAGAAATCCAAAGCACATATGGGACAATCTGTTGACAGGACAACTATTTATTTTTCCCAGAAGAATGGCACAGTTGAAGGAAAACTATAAGACGTTCTATCTAAGATTTACAGACAAGTGATCTTCTGGTTTGATCAAGTAGGACCAAAATAGGACTTATTTTGCCTCTGCACAGCAGCAACATGTCAGGGGTTTCTTATCTTCAGCAGGGGTGGTGATGGTGGTCAGAACTGATGAAAAGGTGGACAGAGCAACACCTGTTAGAGGCTGTAAAAAACTGAAGTGGAGGCCCAACCGGGACAATAACAATTCAATCAAAGTTAAAATTATACAATTTAGATGGAAGAATATTTATGTCTTAGAAACGCAGACCTAAATCCAATTGGGAATCTGTAGCACTCTCCATCTGATCTGACTAAGATAAAAATTATATATATTTTCATTCCGCTTCACATTTGTTTAGATTTGTTAAATAAAGTCCTAAGAAAATACATAGAAGAAAACTGGAGAAAGACTTCTAAGGGTTTGAAACTGTTTGAAAGACACTATACTTCTGGAGACCACATCAACACTGACAGTGATTTCACATCTGGATATGATATGCTATGATGGAATTAAAAGACCATACATTTTTACATATCCTACATCTGAAGCACCACTTCTGTAAAATATTCACCTAAACCTAAGAACAGCATTTCTCCTCTCACCAACAAAAACATTGAGTCATTCTCCCAACAAACTTTCCAGCAAACTGAAAACAGGGACATTTATTATCCTTACTTAAACTAAACAAGCACCATCATTTAAAAGTGAGCAACGAGTGCAGTAATGAAAAGCGGTTGGGCCGATTTCCGTTGGCGCTAATCAGAGAACTAAAGTTTCCCTAACAAAGGCAATTGCTTCACTATATGATCCCTGGCTTGCATTGACCGTGACATGTGCTAGTGTAACATACAAAGTGAAGCAACCTATGCCAGACATTAGCTGCTTCTTGTTCTGCACACTTGTTCCTCAAACAGACCAGCCATTCAAAAACTGATACATCAAGCAAAGAGTTTCAAAGGAATCCAACTGCCAAACCTCCTGGCAGTTTCTCAAAGACATCCTAAAAAGCTTTACAAAGAAACTTCAGAAAACTTTAAAGATTAAATGTTTTCACTCCTGAATGCATAAGTTCAAAGTGGCGGACATAGTTAAATTGCACACATATATGTATATAAATGCTCCAGCAGAGACCTTATTACCCTTGACTTCCATGAGGGAAACTTAAAAAAAGAAAAAAAAGCTGAAAGAACAACACTCCCTCTTTTTTCAATCAGGGAGGTCAGAGTGTTTTCTCTCATTAATCATACATTAATATTCAGATAAACACAGTCTGTTTTTCTACTTTAGAAAAACAGAACCTTTCTAGCATGTCTACCTCTCCCTTTGACAGACCACTCTGACATGGTTGCCCTCCTCCTTTGTAGAACACACAGCCTATCTGGAGCTGTCAAATGGTTTAAAAATAACATGACTAAAAGAGTGTGTAAACAGGTACTCACGTCTTACGTATAACTCACGGTTAGGTCCCATACATGACAAACGGATACATACACACACACGTCTGCATTAGCATGGCCTAAACCGACCAAAAATCGCCTTGGTGGCCAAACTCCAGGCAAGGGTGGATATCCCATCAGAAATCCTTGGAGGGAATTCTCTTGCATGAAATGGTAAGCCGAAAGGATCCAGATGTGTACACACCCCCGCACGCACACGCACGCATACACACATTCCTTTATTCTGACTGGAGGGAGACTTGGAGAAAGAAAGTCAAGAACATTACAACCCAAACAGTGTTGGAGGCATACACCGGCATAGAATACACACTCACACAGAGCCAGAGATAGGGAAATTAAAGGTTAAGAAGATTTAGAAGTTAAAAATAGATAAGGCAGGAGTCAGGAGCTACAGAGCAGTATACTGCCAGCCCTCACAGCAGAGGATACACACACCTGTGCAGCAACACCACTTTCTGAACCCACATGCTGTAATAATGTCACATGAGGAGAAAAAGATTAACATTTGGATTTTTTTTTTTTTGATGAGGTTCAATCTAATCCCAATTCATTTAATATTCATTCCTTTCATTGCAGTGAGATGCCAAATGCAATGCTGGCTGCACTGCAACTGACAAATGATCAGCAGCTATATGTATGTGCATGCTCTTTAACAAGCACGGACACTCACGCACCAACACACACGCAACACGAGATTGTAAAACTGCATGGCTGAACACGAGCTTAGAGCTCTCCGTATGTTAATCTGGTCCATTGATAAGACCTGCTGAGCTGCTTTCTGCTCTAACGCCACACAAAATACATACTAAAAAACAGGTGCATGCACAAATACTCAAAGCCAAACAAATATAAAATCAGATAGACAGACTTTTGCGTGAAGTAACATAAGAAAAAAACTAATGTTGATATCTGAAAATCCGTGTTAAGATTTTTTTTTAAAAAGAGAAGATGTTCAAGTCTTAGCTGTGATGTTGCAAAAAACAAATTGTCCCTTCTGTTTTTTGCTTTTTGCTTTTTGACACATTTAAAAGTATCATACAGTCAAATAAACTTCATATCAGAAAATAATGTTCTTGTTAAATACAAAACAATACAAATATTTAACTATTCAAACGTGTTTGAGAAAATACAGCTGTCTCAATTTTTTTCTATTTACACAGTGCTTTACCAGGAAGTCCCTTGAGATAAAATTTGTTTTTCAAGAAAGCTGTTGAATCACAAATTAACTGTGACAGATATTTTTTTAAGGTTGAGTTCAATTTCAGCAGGCAGGTCTGATTACTGACAGACATTTAAAATCAAGAAAAAGTCTAAACAGAACATGTTTGCCAACAAAAAGTGGGGCAAAGACTTAAAAAATCTACAACAGAGCTAAAAAAATGATAAAGTCAGATGATAAAGTCATGGATTTTATTGATTCAGTTTGGAAAGGGCTGCAATGCCTTTTTCAGGCTTTGAGACTCCAGCAAGTCAGAGTGAGTCCCATTATTTATAAATGGAAAAAATGCAGAATTGTGGTAAACCTTTCCAAGAGAGGCTGTCTGGCCTACCATAAAAAGCTAATGAAGCACCCATAAAGGACATCACAAAATAAACCACAAAAACATCTAAAGCATTGTAGACCTCAACTGCCTCAGTTAAGGTCAGTGCTCATGATTCAACCAGAAGAAATAAACTCTGCAAAATTGGCATCAATGAAAGAGTTTCAATACAAAAACCCAGTCTGACCAAAATGAACACAAAATTGGTCTCACATTTGCTAAAAAAAAAAAAACCTGCGACAGACTGGCGACCTGTCCAGGGTGAACCCTGCCTCTCGCCCGGAAAGTTAGCATGGATGGATGGATGGATGGATGGATGGATGGATGGATGGATTTGCCAAAAAACATCTTTATGATCTCAAGTCTTCTGGTAAAATATTCTGTCGACTAACAAGATTATAATTTAATTTCCTGGAACAAGCGCATGCTGTTACATTTGGCGTAAAGCTAAAACAACATTTTGAGAAAAAAAAATAAAACAACATCATAGCAACAGTTAAATAAGGCAACACAACTACCATGCATAGTTATGTCGCCATTAAAAAGGAACCATGAATTCAGAAAATTCTTCAAGAAAATCACTGACCATTAGTGTGTGACCCTAAACTAATTCATACTCGGATTATATTGCATGACAATGACCCAAAGCACATAATGACGTCTATTCCTCAGTGGCTACTCCGGCATAAGATTCCTGAGTAGGATTTTGGAGTGGCCTAGTCAACATGGAAACTGAGATACTGTGTCTTGAAAAAGTCACCTAAAAAAAGAACATCCATGGTCAATTTTTTTTCAATAGCTGATTAAAGTAACTTTGCAAAGAAAACAAAGTTGGTTTTCCCCAGAGATGCAAAACACTCACTAAATTGCTCGATGGCAGTTACTGCTGCCATTCAGCCTGTAAAATGAAGTTATTCCTATAAATCAAATTACACATTGAAAAATTTTGAGGAAGACGTACACACCTCTCTCAAATGCATGTTCTCCAAGTGGACATCAGCTTCCTGGGCTGCCATGGTAATTATGCCTGTCCGCTGTCCTCGTCCCCACTGTCCCTGACCCTGAAGCATCTCCAGCAACCTCTGGATACTCTCGTCTCGTGCACCGAGCGTCTGCTTCTGGGAGTCGATTCTCATCTCCATCTCTTCCATCGTCTTCCTCAGCACGGACAACTCATTGGCTTGACGCTCATGTTCTGACTGCAGTCGGAAGAAGTTTTCCTCTGTTGGATCCTGAGGAGGAGGTGAAGAAAAGCCGTCGCACCCAGGCACCTGACATGGGCTACATGGATGACGGGGGCTAAAGCTGGGCAATGCTCCTTGGCTAGGACTGTAGAGGAGCTGGCTTGGACTGTTCCTTTGCCCAGGCTGAAGGGTGTTGGCTGGGCTAAGTCTCTGTGTGGCTGCCAATGTATTACACCCATAGCCAGGACTGTGAATGATGATGTCAGCCTCTTGTTGCCTTGGATTGTAGGTGTTCGATGGACTGGCTTTGGGGCTGTTCTTTGGTGCGGGACTGTGCAGGTTTATGGAACTTTGTCTGGGACTGTGGCCAGGACTGAGCCCCCCTCTGACCTCCTGGTCCATGTGGTGTTCTCGGTAGGAGCTGCTCTGCTGCCGCTGTTGCCGTAGGCGACTGTTTGTCTCTCTGTGAGCTCTCAGCTCCTCTTGTAGCTCCTGAACTGTCAAAGGAAGTTGCTGCAACCACAAAGTGAATGTTTTTTCAGTAACCATTCAAATTTCAAATTGCCAAAACTGAGTACAACACATACACATATATAAAAACAACAAATAAAACAGACCTTGTTTCTTCTTATATCCCCCAGCTGTAGCAGAATGGGATCAAAGAAACACAGACACATAATGCCAGTAAAGCTAGAGGGTGGTAGTTACACAACTAGGCCAAAAGAGGGCGGGCTTTCTCTTAGAAACACGTAGGTACAAGGCACACAGATTTGTAGTTGACATACCATTAGAGTGGAAAGGTAGAATAAAGTTGGCTATTTGTGTGAACTGAGTTCACTGGTATACTTACTAGACTTAAACAGAGTTAAAATAGTTTCAATATTCTAAATGACTAAAGAATTCAATTGTTTGACAACAATATTATGTTTTTGAAATATACTAAACTAATCTCCTAAATCTCTAAGGTTGACTGTACATAATGATAATGTTTCTGCAGGAGTATTAATTATTAAGAACAACATTAATACATTGGACAGGTGTCTCTGACATATTTATGTTTTCTATTATTCAAAGTGCATCAAAAAGGGACAAATCTAATTGAACATCTGGTAACCATAAACAGCAAAGCAAATAATTAACATTTTCTAATTGACAAGAAGTTGAAAATTAAATTACCATCAAGATTAAATTTAGAAAGGAAAGACATAAAAAGTTATCCACAAAACCCAAGTTTTCGTATCGCCTCAATCAGAAGTATTATAGCTGTTTCTGTAGCAGCTTTGTCCTTTGTTGGGGATTTCTGCTTCAACTGCTACCTTTTTTAGAAGACACAATAGAGGTTCACACAATTTGACCATACTATGAAAGACATCACTGCTAAAAACAGTAATGATCAAATAATTACTATAATTGTGACAATTACCACTGGACATGTGGTAAATGTTCAGATACACCTGACATGTAGATTTGCGTAACAGAGTCTTTAAAGCAGTAGAATCCGACTAGTTTTGATAGCCATAATCTATGCAAAAACAAATACATTTGTTAGAAAACCTCTTTAATATTTTGTCACTTATAGTAATTATTTGTGGGAATCCTTTACTTGTTTTTCACGCCAACACTCTGTTCTCCTGTGCAGAAGGTGGGGAGTGCCAAGGACACAGACTGGAGATGCAGAAGAGCGAGGCGAGGGAGTTTATGGATAATCAATGCAACATCTCACACTGAATAATAAATTAGAGTGGGAGGACAGTCCTTCTCAAAAACACACACAACCGAGACTGTAGATACAACAAATGCTTATGTGTACAGTGTACACATTCACAAATCAAACAAACACACACACACCCAACACACAAATGGCCGGAAGGGAAAGGTCAAATGAGTGCAGACAAAAGAAAAGGTGACATTCCTTATGGTAAACTGCAGCTATCGTGTAAGATTCACCTGTTTTCCAGAGACTCACAAAAAGATAAAAATTTTGAAAAGGAGAAATGGAGGAGAAAAATGGAGAAGAAAAAGATAAACTGAACTGGAGGTAAGTGAGAAGATAAAGGGTGACCTTTTCTTTTTTGTAAGAGTAGCAGACACAGAGTTACAGCGCTGGCTGAGGCACGGGGAAAGACATGGTTGCTCTTTAATGAGTGGTCAAATCAATATTGTGAAGAAAACTGTGAACAACTTGAGCTCAACAGCTGTGGGCGGGTGCATATGAGACAGACAATGGCAGAGAAAGACACAAGCAGAGACAGAAGGCAACACAAAAAACATGTTCTCTGACTATGACCATTGGCTCTTAACAAAGCTTTTAGTTGCCTTTTTTAAATTGCTTTCAAAGCTTTTAATTGCTTGGAAAGAATTACATGAATTAATATCAGGCAACGAAATTTGATTTGGTTAAGGTAGAATGACCTTGTTCACAGAGTCCGAACAGATTGAAATTAAAATGCGAAGGTGCAATCAAGGACAAGTCAGCTCACCATGTTTCAGATAAATAAAATGATGTTAATCAGCAGTTTTTAAGCATATTTGAGAGCAAAAACGCTGTCTCATATTTGTTTCTAATTAATTCTTCTCTCCTTTTTACATTTTCTGACTTCATGTGTCATGCATGTGTGCTTAGTTACAGTATAGTGCCCTTACACTTTATGACCAAGTGAGATGAGAAAGCAATAAATGAAAAATGCAGAGGAAGCTCCTAGGTTACAGCAGGAGGATGCAGATATTGTTTTTTGTATATGTAAAAGCAACAAAACAATCACAGTTCCAGCATCTGTAATTTGCACAGCCTCAAACTTTTTTCCCCAATTTTTTTTCCAAATCGGCATAACAATACTATGTAGTTTTTGGGTTTTCTTCTAAATAAAGAACAGACACTCAAAAATGTAAAATGCCAGCTAAAGAGAGAAGCAGAAGGGCACCAAGATAAAAAGCCAAGGAAGGATAAACAAAGAAGACAGTGGCCATGCGGTGGGTGAGGCAGACAGATGGATAACACCTCTGAATGAGCGGGACAGACTCCAGGGGAGAGACGTCACAGGACAGACTGGTCAACGTTCCTTCGGCAAAAGCTGTGAGCCCTTCAAGAACCCGGCAAACCCGGCAAGCACCTTGAGCGTGTTCCCATGGAAACACATGGAGGTAGCATGGAAAACACTGTTACGTCAAAACGGCAGCCAAGCTATTCAGTGTAACCTTGAAGATGAGAACAAATGGTGTTTTGACAGAGTGATTTTCAGAGATGAACACAAAACATCTGAATGTAACAAATGAATAAACTCACTGAAATTACTTTTTGATATTTTCACCTTACAATAACTACGTGTTTACTTATTATTCCTTATTATTCTATAGGGCGGACCAACACAAAGGTAGTTCACAGCTGTAAAGTGGAAGGAAATTGCTAAATGTTTTTTTCAGTTTTTAACTATTTCACCAATAAAAATAAGTGGCATTGTGCTAACCACCACATTTTACTGAACTTGCAACTGTAGAACCTCTGGGGAATGGGTTTTCATATGTACTGAAATGAATTGCTTATTCTTCTCTGCAAAATAATTCAAACTCAGACACATTGGTAAGCTAATGAACAAATTTTTCCACAGACTCTCAAGTGGCTTTAGTGCAACAATCTACAAGCCAGAAATTATAATGGTCCTTCATTTTCATTCAAAAATGAAACATCATGTACTTTGATGCACTTCCTTCATTTTCCGTTGCTACCTCTTTACAAAAGCCTCCGGGACAAGATGTTTTCCGAGGTTTTGCTCTTGGACAGAAAAATTCAAAAGAAATTCAGACAGAAAGCAAGAAACAGAAATCCTTATTGGGCAAGAAGCACAGAATTGGTGCATCTTCAATACTTAGGCTAATGGAAATTCAAGGAGGTTCAACAAATGTGTACCAAAGTTCAGATTTTCATTTGAAACTGTTTAAGAACCATGTAAGATTGCTTTCTTTTTCTTTACAATTATACACCATTATTTGTTGATCTGTATAATAAAATCTGAATAAAATAAGTTGAAGTATGAGGCTGTAATATGTAAAAGTTCAAGTGGATAAGGCACTGTAGTTGTCTGCTTTCTCACCTGTAAATCTTCTTGGTTCATTCTGCATTGCTCCTTTAGAGCTGGCGTCCTTACTCCCTCTTCACGCCTACTCCCCTTGTCTCTCTTTACATCAGGGCTCCAGAAATTAACACTATTCGTGCCATAGCCTGTCTTTCCATCCCTCCCTCCTTCCAATTCCCTCCGGAGACTTTCATTCTCTCTCTGCAGATCTCTCAGCTGAACCTGGAGATCACAGGTGGAAACCTCTCCCCGATCATCCGAATCCAGTGTTTGTGTGCATCTTCCAGACTGCCGTCGCAAACTGGAAGTTCCTGTAGAAAACACAGTTTGGTCTCCACAAGAGTCTAACATGTGATGCATACCAGAGGCCGTGATGTTTGGGGTGCTTCCAATTGCTGTACTGCGGCCAGTGTAAGACAAGCGGCTGGTACTCCGCCCTAATGTCATGGTACTTTTAGGGTATCCACCAGAGGGTTCCAAGGACTCCCGCTCATTGGGATACATGGTGCCAGAAGTGGCATAGGCCGCACTTAAAGACTGGATGTTCTCCATGGACATGGTTTTGCCACCTGGAGCTGTTGCTGAACCACGAGCTGATCCTTTATCCACGGTTGATGTGTTGACTTTGAGTCTTGAGCCAAGCTTTGAAACTGAACCTTGTGCTCCGGTAGGTTTAGCTGCTGGTGGAGGCCCGCCCCCTGACACAGAGCCAGGCTCAAGTCCTGATCGGGACCCAGGACCTGAGCTGACAGCCTGCTTACCTTTTCCCTGTTTTGCAGACCTTGAGAAGCGTGAATGAGATGAGCTGCCATCATTTTGCCCAGCACTCTTTGCAGCAGCAGCAGTCAGCTTGCCATGCGAGGGCTTGGCTCTTATGTTTAAAGGCATGATTGTATGGCAAAATATAACATCTGGAAGCAAATTGTCACAGACAGGAAAACTGGGCTATCCATTTGTGGAATAAAAATAAGCAAGGGGAGTAATAAAGGGCACTTATTCACCGCTCACTATTCACTTGTCCATAGCTGACTGTGCAGGAACTGAGACTTATTTAGTCTTTTGTGAAGAAAATATGAGGCTGTTGGCAGTGAGGCTCCAAGTGACATAGGCAAGATGTCTCGGATTTTCAGTTACACTGCGGGTCATCATGGATTCTAGGCAGCAAAAAGTAAGACAGACATACAAGAAGTACAGAAATGCGACAAGAAATAAGAGATTAAAAATGGGCAAAACCAACACAACTATAAACAGTAACCAATTGTATGATGATGCTAATACAGTTCTTTTCAAAATGGCGAACAAAGTTGTGAACTCTACTCAACAACTTTAAGATTAAGTGATTTTCTTCCCAGTGCAGAAATTGCAAATGTTGGGAGAACTGGACATCAACTTATTTGCTATTAATGAGATCAAAGATCTTATTATTAGCAGAATAGAGAAAAGAACTAAGTGCGCTTAAATTAGCACTCACTGTGTCTTAAGTACAAACCTTTAGTATCCCAGTCTCTACATCCCAAAGCAAAAGTGAAAAGGAAAGATGTGGATAGGTGTGATTAATTTAGCACCACTAAGAGTATTAAATGAGAACTTAAATGTCTGCAGAAATCTGACAAAAAAAAGAAAACATTGTGTGGAATGCTTTGACCTCAGGAGACTGCAAAGAGAATTAAAAGACCACTCTTCATTACATCCCATCCCTCTGGGCCATTTTCAAATTTACAGTCAGACTTTGAAAGGCTGTACCCACCTCGGGCTTCAACTATAAATAGGGGACAAAAAAATAGGCACTTTGAATTTAGGCCAAATCCTACTTGGTACATCATGTGATAGAAATCAACATGAAATCAGCAGACTGTTAATACATGTGTGTGTATCATATTAAGTGGTAAAAAAAAAGAAACTTATTGAATTTAACTTGTTAAAAACAATACTATATTAACATTTTCAGACAAATAAAAAAGTTCTCTTAGACACCCGGCATGTTGGGGAGCAGACATTGAGAACTGCAGAGGCAAATCCAAATCATAATCCCTCCTCTAATCTAAGAGGATTGGGTACTTGGTGTCCCTTTACAGGATACAACTGAGGGACTGGTTAAATCTGCCTGCCAATCATAACATAGCTGTCAATCCCTTGTCTGTTATTGCTCAGGACAATAAACGGAATGTCCTGTACATTATATGTACAGTTGTCTAAATTACAATAAATTGGGTTTATAGAAATGTACTATACAGTTTTTTCTATTCAAAGTGAAGCCATGCTAAAATAAATTCTACACATGGTTTAAAAAAAGAACCACTTTATAGGTACTAGCTTTATAGCTAGTACCTATAAAGCTTTTTTTCTATATTGCAAATGCTGAGGTGGAGGTGCCACAAATAGCTGGTTCATTGAAGTGAATGCCAGCGAAGTATATGCTGCTAAATGTATTACATTTTAAAAGGAAAAAAAATAAATAAATACGGACAGGGAAACTGAAAGATGGTGGGAATGCTCGACTTAAATGCGCGTCTGGTATTAAATCAGTCCACAGGCGCCTCCAGCTTACTTTGGAGTCGACAACCAGCTGTTGCTGTGGAGATAAAAGTGTATTCACCACCCTTACTGCGAAAACAGAACACCTTCTAAGCATGATAATTTATTATTCATAATAAAAGGGTTTAATGGGTAGTTTAACATAGTTTAAAGCTATACGAACAACCTACCAAGAAGACCTTATAAGTGGCCACGCAAGCCGGGCACAGACGCCCAAACAATTCTACTACGACCATAAAGGATTAGTTTCTAGCATATACACGGCCACACGAGTCCGAGCTTGTATCTTACATAAGAAATAATCTGTTACGCAAACTGACCGCAGTCAATTTTAATTTATATTCATAGAATAGCATCACATAACTCTCCCACCTTACAAAAAAAACAAAAAAAAAGTCCAGGTGCGCCCTGTACGCGCAGCTCCATCTTACCGGACAGGCAGCTCTCCATCACCGCTCAGTCCCGTCGGCCGTATCCCGTCCGACCTCAGCGCAGCCTCCATGATCTCATCCGCTCAGCTGTGACCTGTCCTACCACCGGGTCCGCGTGGGCGCGCTAGCCCAGCTGGCGCGTGCGCGAGCAAGAGCTGTGGTGGGGCAGCACGAGCGAGCAGTGATTGGACGATTCAATTTTCCACACAGATACCGTTTTAAGGCAAATATTCATAGATCTGCACATCGCATGCGTCAGTGAATCAGTTTGATAATTGCATTTCATTAGAGTACATAAACTGTAACATTAATACCTACTGACACATCTGGCAAAGACGGGTTTTGTTTGTTTGTTTTTTTTAATGGGAGCACCTTTTCTTCCAGCAGTATAATCTCACAAATAAAAATGTAAAACAGTTAAACTGTTTATTTTTTTTATTAGTAGGGAAAAATACAGGCAAGTTATTTTTTATTTAATATCTTTGTCACACTGCTTGATACCACTATTACAATTGTGATTTTAAGATGTGTTTATATATATTTTGTGAATGCATTTTATGTAAGTTTATAAGTTTTGTGAATGCATTTCATGAAAGTTTATAATTCAGAAAATTCAGAAAATCATGCATGTGCATGATTTTAATAATGCAATTGTGTCTTTTAAATTAGCGCTCACTGCTAAGCATATTTAACATGTGTCCCTTCTCCTGGCAAACTGAATCAAATCATCTTGTCAACATGGCTTTAGAGATCATGACAGTGTGACCTGAGGACAAGGGTTGGGATCCTCTGCTCTACAATACATTTCAAACATATTGGATGCTAGATTCATTTTTTTTTTCATTTAAGATACACCTCATCTTTCAGACTTCTTTGATAAGGGACTATGCATGCACATCGGACATTTTCACTTGGTAATAGTAGCCCACTCTACCTTGCAAAAGACTGGACTATTCCAAAACTATTATAGATTTTTGTTTCAAAACTATTCAGGCTTTGCATTTCTACCCAACCAAAGAGAAGTGAAACTTTCAGAGTGGTGGGTGTATTTCAGGTACATCACATATACTCTCTTGTAATGTTTAATAAAGCAGGTAAAACAATGTTAGTTTGTTTGTAGATGGCCATAACTGAATTCCAATTACCTTCGTAGCACCCAAGACCCACTTGTTCTTCAGTGCATCTTTGGTAGGGTTAAATATAAATTAATCAAAAATGAAAAACAGAAACTATTAAATTGGAATTGTTTAATGAGTAAGAATGACTTTAAAAACCTAGTGGCAACAAATACAGCTCAGAAATCTTAAAGAAAACTCAGGCCTAATGGGTGGTAAACTTATCTCTTTGTGTCTTTTACATAAGCTACACCATCACACCTGTGTTCAGCCTTTTGTGACATCAAAAAACCGTTACAAGCCATCATCTGTTTTGCTACAGAGTTTAATTTTGCTCCAAAAACTGAAATACAGATAAAGAAACAAAAAAATGAAACGGTCAGTTTGTTAAAATGAGGTCAGATGGAAATTTATAAATTCTACAATACAGTCCAGAAAATAAGTTTCTATCTCCTCACTAAATTCCTGTTTTCATTTTCTTTTTTTTTTTTTTTTTGGGGGTGGGGGGTTGTCACACGTCAATCAATCAAACTTTTATATCAGACAATATATAACCGATGAATGGATAAATTCTGCTCTCTACCAGAAAATTCAGAAGAAAATTGTCATCCATTTGTAACATTAAACTCAAATAAACTTGTTCACCTGGACCATTTATTAAATAAATGGAATAAAGGTTTAAAAGTGAAGTCCAATTGCCATAACGTGGCATGACTTTAAGGAAGGGATTTACTCCGAATGGCATTCAATATGGTTCAATTAAAACAACTGTGAAAAGAAGAGTGGGGAAATTTCCTTCTAGTACCTAGAAGAAAATTTGCATTATTGGAGGGAATTACTTTTTCATATTGCACCAGGTTGGTCGTCACCATTTTTACCCCTAAAAACTGAAAACATTTATTTTTTTTATTTAAACCCCAAGTACCCTTGTCTGATATAAAAATTAATTTGATGAAAAAAAAATAACAGAAAAAAAGAAAAACAAAACTTAAAACCAAAAACAGAGCAAATCTGAATGGAGGTAAATACTTTCCCAGGACCGTAACTATTTCACTTAACAATCATATAAAACTTTCACTCATGTTATTGTCATAAAACTTGAGATTATCAGATGACAATGCCATTCTCATCTGGTTCCAGAAAAGGGGTTGAGCTCTTGGGTTTCTCGGCCAGGACAACACAGACTTCCTGCACAGTCTCTTTCTCAGTTGGAGGTACTTTAGTTTTGGAAACATTTCATCCAAGAGAACAACCACAGCTGCATCAACCTTAAATAGAAGGTTTCAGAGATATTTTAGGGCTATGAAAATATTACAACATCCACACAGCATAAAAAAAACTGGGAAATACCTTCTCGTCAAGAAGCCTCTGCTGAACCATGAAGAAAGCTTGTCGGATCACACCGTTGACCATCTCAGTTCCATTTGTGCTCCTGGACAGCACAAACACCGTCTTCACACTGCTGTGAACAGCACTGTGTAAATTATCAATACATGAGAGGCCAGGTATCCAGTCCCTCTCTTCTAAACAGAGAGAAAATCTTCTGTGGCCAGAGCATTCCAAGTTAGCAGTCAGCTCATTGTAAACCCAATCCCTCACAGCGAGATTCCCAGTGTCAAAAACCACGAAAGCGTCATAGTGATGATCTGAAACACCACCGGGCAGCTGGGAGTAGCCTTTGAGTCCTGCCCAGAACACTTGCAGGCAGTACCACACATCCCAGCCATAGAGATGCTTCAGCAGAGGAAGAGCAGTAAATGTCACAGATAAGAAAGAGCAAACTAGGAAGGCTAAGCTACCAAAGATGTCCTGGCAGGAATGTTGGTCTATGGACAGAAGAATCACACCTTGTTGAGAGTCTGGGTATCCACAGCGCACTCGTGTTGTCAGATAAGGAATGTTTACTGAAGTAGTCCGCAAGTAGACAACGAACCATGACGTATTACAGTCACATTTAAATGGGTTCTCGTGCAGGGTGAGCGTCTGAAGGATGCTCCCCTTTTGAAAGGGTGCAGGTAGACGCTGATGGTTCAACTCTTTGATCTTATTGTGATTGAGATACAAATGCTGCAAAGACTTTGCTTCATTGAAGAAATTGTCAGGAATTGAGGTAAGATGATTGTGACTCAGGTCTAGAAAGGAAAATTGGTCTCCAAATTTTATTTCCTGTGAAACCAAATTACTTAGAGAGTTGTAGCTTAGGTTCAGATGACATAGGTTGCTCAGAGCTGAAATGTTTTGCCAGGGAAAATTCTTCATGGAATTTCTGCTGATGCAGAGGCTCTGAAGGCTCACTGGGAGGTTACACAGTACTTCTGCTGAGAGTGACTTCAGGTTATTCCTGGAGATGTCCAGGAATTTCAGCTTTGTTAGGTTCTGAAAGAAATGAATGTATGTGTTGTAGTCAGCATTCCACATGATGTCCAGATGATTGCCACTGAAGTAGAGGTATTGCAAGGACCTGCTGAGCAGCCTTTGATCTATCCGCATCCCGATGCCATTGTTAGCTAGACTCAGCACTTCCAGGTTAGTCAGATTTTTAAGAAACTCAAAACGATGCCCCATTCCTCTCATCTTGAAGTGAAAGTCGTTATTACTGACATCCAATACCTTCAATGTAGACCGAAGTTCACTGAAAGCATCATCACGATAAAGATCCAGCCTATTGAAGGACATGTTAAGAAAGACTAAATTTGTCATGTTATTGAACTGCCCACCCCTCAATGTCTGACTCATGTAGTTGTAAGAAAGGTCTAAACAAACTGCATTTTCCATGCCTAAAAAAACTCTTTTATTAAGTGATAAGATGTCATTTTGAGAAAGGTCAAAATATAGCTTTTGCTGACAATACTTATTTCTAAAGCTCTGTAGAGATGGAATTTGACACTCACTGCTATCTGTTGTTTCTGGTCCATCAGACTGGTCAGATTGCCAGATGTGGCTACTAGTTCTTGTTTCTCTGTCTTGTATGAGAGTGTGTACGTCTTGGAAATCACCTGAATACAAGTTCTGGTTGTGACAGCTGTCTGATTCTGCAATTCCAGATGATTCAGAACAGCATGGAAGGAAATTCAGCATATTTTGGGAGAGGTCTATAGCAGTGAGAGATGGTAGCTGCTTCAGGGTAGTCAAATTGCATTCGCTAATAAAGTTCATTCTCAGTTCTAATTTTGATAGACTTTTGAGTTGAGACAGAACATGGAAACCTTTATTCGATATGGTATGGAAAAAGTTCCCACTTAGTAAAAGCCTTTGCAGACCCGATATGTTGCCAATGTATGGAGAGAGATCCAGTTGTCCAAAGGTCTTAAGCGGTTCATAGTTGTAAATGAGGCTAATCCAAGTGAGGCCGGCCAGCTCTTGAAAAAAGGTGCCATTTTGTATAGCAAATGCCAGAAGATTGTCAGAGATGTCCAGTCCCTTTAAATTCTTCAACGGCCTAAAAAGGCCATCCGGAAATGTTTTTAGAGAATTTCCTCTTAGGCTCAGAAATGTGATGGAGCTGTTTTCAGAATACAGTGAGTTGGGATGCAGCAGAAGAGGGCGATTTTGTGGGCAAGGGAAGCAGGGTCGCGCTGCATGGTCACAGCGCTGACAGTTCCACTCCAAATTCAGATACTCGAGGGCTGTGAGGTTGGCAAATGACCCTTCTGGGACCTCTGTCATTGTATTCTCTCTTAAATCCAGCATCTTCAGTGAGGCTGGCAGGTCGTTTGGGACAGCTGTGACATTATCATACCCTAATGTAAGGTTTTTGAGTTTAGGTAATCCTCCAAAAACAGTTGCATTGATGTAAAAAGACTGGTTGCAGGGGTTGGCATAAAAACAGTTCTTGGAGAGTAGCAACATCTCTAGATTTGGAGTCTTTAAAGGGGCAATTATGTTAAAGATGCAATTGTACTGCAAATCAAGAAACAACAAGTTTTCAGGTAAGTTTGGTATAAATGTGAGGCTGTTTCCCGACAGATGCAGAGATGTAAGATTTTTAAGGTACTTGAAGGCATGGGGCTCAATTTCCATGTTGCATCCTTGCTGCTCTGGGAGTCTAAGTTGACCTGGGAGACAATTGCCTTTTATTTTTAAAATATTAACGTTTGGGACACCTGCAAATGCGTGGTTCCTCACTGCTTGCACCTTAGTACCACTCAAATCGATTGATAAAACAGTTGCAGCCTTAATGATCGGGATGTGCTTGATAGGTCTGTTAGAGCAGTCCACTGTGGTTGAATTCACATCGGCATCACATGGAAAAAACTGGATGTTGATTGCGTTTCCATATATCAGAAACTGACTCATGATAAGAAGAACTTTTTCCAGAGCCTGAAAAATTGTACCAAATTTCAATAAGTCAGAAAATACTGTGGAAGCTTGCAGTTTAACTTAATAAAGTTTATTAACACATTGAATAAATATTGCATTAAAAGGAGCTTTAAAATCACTGCAAACACACTTTAAGTCCCTATGTAAAATTTATCCAGTTCCATAGATTAATATTTTTAAAGGGAAACACTACATTTACAAGAGTAGAAAAAAGGTCACTTACCATATCAGATTAAAAACAAATCATAATAGTTTGAGAAAAACGTTGTAAGCGTTATTCCTCTTGAAGAGAAAACAGGGTGTAAATTGTCCAAAAGTGTCTGCAGTAAAACGAAGTAAGATGAATGCAGAAGTGAAACCATGTGGTCAAATATGTAGTAGCCTGATGCAAAGCATGTGACATAAAACAAGAAACGAGGAACATCAGCTGCAAATTTAACTGAAGTAATTTAGTACACTTTAAAATATTTGTTTTTATGTGTTTTTTATCAATCAATTACGTTTTATTTGTATAGCACATTTCAGCAGCAATGCATTTCAAGGTGCTTTACATAATTAAAAAACAAAAATAAAAATAGCATGTGACATTGAATAAACAGTAAAAAAGAGAGATTTTGAAAAAAAAAAGATAACATACTTTTGTTATGGAATTAAAGTGCCTGTCGTCGCCGGACTCCGCCGTCCGTTTAACACGGGTATGATCCAGGTCCCGTCGCCTATCAGGACAAGGTTTCCAACCTTGCAGCACCATGCTCCTTCCAAATGTCACAAAAAATTTTGCGCTAGGACTTTGCCGTCCTAAATGGATTTTTGTGCACCATTTTTACCTGTTATTTTATAATACGCTCTTTAGACTATATTAAAAATAAGTTGTTTTTTTTTAGATACTGATTTCCTCTAAGGGAAGAAAGACAGGAAATTCTCCAATTCTGAACAAAAGTAGGTGTCTTGGGATTTGGGGTATTGACAATCATACAACACAGTTTTGAGATCACCTAGACCATTATATAATAACTTAATGGTTTCATCTTGCACATTTTTTAACATGCACTGTAGAAAAACAAAAACATTTTTCTCAGTGTCTGACATTTGGGTTAACTGTTTCTATTTAAGCTAAAACTGTTGTAAGCTTCTTTCAAGTTCACATACATTTCCTTATAGTATTTGGCAGAGGTATTACAGAAACAGTTTTGACATTAGTCTAAAATTTTGGACCTTCTCACAATACAGTAGTTTCCTGAAATTTTTGACTATTCCTCCATATTACCTTGTATTGTAAACTCTTTAATGTCAGACAAGAAAAATGCTTATGTCTTTTCAGTCATATATGAGCACTACAGCTTTGTAATGGTTCCCTCCATTAAGTAACATTTTGTGCAGGATGACGTATTCTGATGCAGACATGTAGTGAAAATACTACACGCCATTACAGCTGTGAAAATGCACCACTTCCCCTGCTGCTTCTAAAAATTATCACTCGATCTAAATTTATTGACATGACTTCAAGGGAAGTCAGGGACTGCTAAGTGTCATGTGGTGGCTCACAGATGTAATATCTTTACTAGAAACTAGAAACACAAACAATATATTCACTTACAAACAGAAATAACAAAAGTAAATATTGTTATTTGCAGAACATTTAACTACGTGAACAGAAATAATAATAACAAAACAACTAAGTCTCTTCTTCCTGTTTACATATAGTTTGTGGTCAAATGTTTACTTTCAACCTGGACATGTAATTTAGGGTGCATTCAGAAGCACTTTTACCCAAGCTTGTTGGAAGAGAAAAGTCTCCTAACTCACCTAAATGAAAATGCATTTAAAAACTTGACTCACACAGTGAGCTTTCTTACAATTGTTTTATTAAGTGCACAAAATGGTACAATCAAGAGATTTAACTAAAAAATAAAAATCACCCAAGAAGAAGAAAATCTCTAAAAATGGAGATTGATTATAAATGTTATTCTTTTCATGTAATCACAGAGAAAGTCAAAGTAATTAAAAGCCCTTTTGGTTTTCTGATTCAAATTACAAAAGAAAAAAAAAATCAAGTCAGCATTAATAAAATGTTTCCATTGAGTCAAATATTTTATTCAAGTGTGATATTATTAATATATTTTTTTAATTGTTTGTCATCCTCTTATGCAATACTCAAAATTAACAAGAATACCCACAGGTACATTATGGGTTATGCACAGTTATAGTGTGTTCTAGCTGAAGATCAGTTGTCAATGTTGTGGCTTTGGATTGGGCCTTATAGCATAAAAATAAGTTCGCATACACAAACTAATGTCCTTTAGTCTTTTTGCACATTACAGCCATCTTCATTATGTCACCATCACAGACCTAAGTGTTGAATTATCCACAAAGCGATGTTCATGAAACCATCTGATTCTGCATCCACTTTGGAAAGAGAGTGGTTGTTTCCAGGGTACCACAGTAGCCTGTGCAAATATGTTAGAGGTTTAATAAACAAACAGCAAAGCACATTGACTGCATTCATATTTCTATAAGGGCATCGCCCGGTAACTCGGTGTGCCTTTGTGAATAGAAAGCATTTCCATTGTGTAAATGTCCAACGTGTACGTGATGTGCCTAACAAATGTACGTTGGCTTGGTTCAACATATGTATCCTTAGAAATAGTTATTCCAAAGGACTATCTGGCATGCTGTCTGTTTTTTAACTTAGGCTGAAAAATTATGCTGTTATTTTTTTTGTGAAGTGAGCATTGGGAAACACTAATGGTTTAAGTATAGTTTGATTAGTCTGAGACCAGACAGTAGCTCCGTAGGTAAAATGTGAGAGGATCAGTGAGTTCAAAAACATCTCTGCACAGTTAAGTGTCAAACAATGTCTAATAATTTTAAAACAGTTTATGTTTGATCTAACAGTTTTGCAGACAGTCTGAAGAGAAGGTCCGCAGCCACATGTGTGTGAAAGGTTTTAGAGAACTGAACTTTTCGCGCACTATGGCAACTTTTAATGCATAAGCTACACAGTCTGTTACGCATGAGGCGCCAGGTCAGTGCTTACCGAACAGGGATCTGCTTTGCTTTCAGAGCTTTGTAGTATTCAATTCCTTGCTTGTTAGGGACACGCTTGTCATCTTCCCCTAAAGTCAACAGCACTGGGGTCTGAACCTTAACGAGATAATAACTTGCATGAGATTACTACAACAAAAGCAGTAAAGCCATAAGTATGCATCTGAGATTTACATAAATGTACCTGAGGGACATATTTAATAGGGGACTTGGTCAACATCTGTTCCCAAACGGCAGGATCAGGGAGACAATCTGGACTGTAATCGTATCCAGCCTCAACGACACACCTGCAGAAAAAGTCAACATTTAATTTACGTCTCCATAAACCAATTAGAAAACACCACAGTTTTGTAATTGCTCAAGACTTTCACCACAGGAATCACCAAAATACAGACAAGAGTGTTGGGCTGTTTTATAACTAGACCCACCAATCCGGGATATCCGTGCTGCCAATCATGGAGGCCAAATTGACGACAGGATTGCGAGCCACACAAGCCTTGTAGAACCCTGGGTACTGGCCAATTAGATGGCAGGCTAGAAACCCCCCATGGGAGCCCCCAGAAATGGCCACTTTCTCCCTGTCAAACTCAGCGTCTAGGACACTTTCAACAGCAGCCTGGAGGAAGTAAAACACAAATGACAGACTGTATGAAAGACAATCTATAAATCCCACAGAGAGTGATCAAGGGAGAACAAAACAAGAACATCTAAAAAGAGCTCTGTTGCTATGAGCCATGTTTTACATCTATGGTAACTCAAAGTCCTTATATATAGAGAACAATAGAGTACAAACACTAACAGATTACCAAAGGCAATACTGAAATTAATTTGTTTTCAGCAGGAGCTACAGATGCATTTACAGCTCATTTCTGTTTGCTTAGAAATTAATCCAATTGTGCATTTTCTCAGCATATATCTATACAAAAAAAAGTTTAACTTTATTGTAATTTATTAGAATTTTTGTTATATATCAAAACAAAGCAATTTAGAGTAATTCCAGTTCAGTAGAAAGAGTATATAAAAATAAATTTACAGTGAAAATGGACAATGGGAAAATGAGAGGACTTGAATTTTATCAGAAGCAAGCTTATTTTTGGGGTTTATTAGGTCCTCAAATGGTGCTGGTTATGTTCTAACCTGAACATCCATGACATCCTGGGAACCCACATTGCCCAGCAGTGAGAGGACGCTGTCCTGGCCAAACCCAAGAGAACCACGATAGTTTACTAAAAACAGAAAACGCACTTTCAGAAGCAATCCCACAAGCACCAACATCTCTGGTAATGTTTAGCTATATTTATATGTAGATAAATTCATGCTAAATTTCAATGAATATCTTTTAGATTGATTTGTGCAACATCTGCACTCTTTGGGGATTTGAAACAGTTACCAGAGAAATATTTTTTTCTTTTGAACAATGACGATTTTGCGAATCTTTCTTGTGTTTTGCAAAAACAAACAGAAAACTCCTACTGGCTACTTTGTACAACAAATATCACAGAGATTTTTATCAAAGATATGAACCTATTACCAGTTCATATCGGTAACATGTACGATTTTTTTTTTTTCAATTAGGTCTTTGGGTTTATGTGCTCTAGAACTGCAAATGCAACTTCTGCTTTCCAGAGAAACTGAGACTGTTATCTGAGAATGTTTCCCACACACAACCTTTACCATTTCCTCCACCAATTAAATAATCAAAGTAGAAGCAGACTTCAAAGGCATTCCTACTCCTAAGAACATGTAAGTTATCTTTAAAAAGACTATTTACCCTCAACCTAAAGTAAGCACCTAATGTAATCTATAGAGGGAGTCGTAGGACGTAGCCAACTATCTACATCTGCCAACTACCTAAAGTAATCTATAGAGTTGCTATGTTGTAGAAATGCTTACAGAAAGGACACATAAAAACTTAATGTTAAGATATGTAGAAAAAAAACCTTAAACAGAAAGGCATTTTCAGAAAAGTTTATATAAAGAAGCGATAAAAATGTATAAAAATGAGCCAATGAGTGGCTCTCACCAACTGAACCAGTATCCGTGGCCACAAAACAGGAAGCAATTCTTGTATTCTCTGTAAACCGAGTTCAAAGTAACCCCAAAGGCCAAGTGCTATGTTTAAAGCATCGTAGTTTCTTACGCTTCAATAGGTATCAAATGAAGCTGCACTCAACATTTGTAACCTGACTTACCCAGTAATACACCAAAACCCATCCTGCAGAGCACAGAGGTAGACAGAAGCCATTCAGCTACAATCACAGAGTGAGGACCTCCTGATGAGAGAAACAGATCAACAGTGAGACAGGCCTGACATGATCAATTAGAAACCAGTGGCCATGGCAACAGATGCACGATTAAAATACTGTAAAACGTGTAATTAGGCTAAGAGATGTGTATCTCTGTCACAACTACTGAGCTTGTTTTCAGTCAAATGAGGTAACACTTTGCCACAAGGGGCATCATTGTCATAGCAACTACTGTCTGCAATGTCAATCTGATCAGTAGAAGCTCTTGACTGAAGAGAGCCTAAAAATAAACCTAGTAGGGATTAATAGCCTAGGTTTTATTACTTCATAATATAAGCTCTTTTGGAATATGACTTTATTTTTCATCCATCTATCCGAGTTACGAACCATGAGGGAGGACAATCAGAGGTAGTTTCACTCCTTCCTTCACTTCTTTTGGTTTCATCAGCACAGCTTCATAGTCGATGCCCGCTGAAATACAGTAAAACGTCTTAGCAGCATGAATTAGTACAAGTAGCAGAGCTTAGAATAGTTTACAAATAGTTATACTACTGTGTTGTTTGCATGCATATTAGCAATATTTTCTATGCATTTGATCTTTCACAAACAAAAACTGCGCTGTGGTTAATAAACAATATTTCATTACACGTATGGATGCCGTTGTTAAACATTGAATATTGTGTAGGTATGACTTCTACTATCCACCCAAGAATGTGTCAACATTTCAAAACCCAAACTGTAAAAACAAAAACAAAAAAACTCTTGAATTAAGAAGGGAATTTTCTACATTTTTTGCTATACATTAGTTAATTAGTTAAGTGGACTGCTTCATGGCATTAACAGCAAGGAATTACCAATTTGCTTTATTGCTACTGTGGAAATAACACAAGAATGCAGTTATTTTTAGCGGCAAATTAATTAAATAGGACAAAATGCATTATTTTTTTTAAATTCAATGGAGTAAATCATCAAAAAGCTGAGAATAAAAGACTTGTTTTTCTCCACCATTCTAATAACTTATACAAGAAAGTCAGACTTTATGTCATATGTTAGTTTTATGACAACAGTTTCCTTAAAAGTAAAAATATGCAGAAATCCGAGTGGCACCAAAACACTGGCTGATATGTTTTACAAGACAGTTACCTACATATTAAATCACATATAGTTTGAAAATAAGACAATTTTTAGTGGTTTAATTGTGAAGTTTAATAACTGAAACAAAAGGGAAAAAAATATTGTCAGTTCATATTATAAAACTAGAACGGGCAACAATAAAGTTACAGTTCCTAAAAAATATTACTTCATGAATATTCCAAAGAGTTATCTTACGATACTGATGGTTGTCTAGTCCTTTGGAGGGAGTGAAAGTCTTGATCTGCCAGTCAATGTCTGGTAAAGTCTGAGACTCTTCCAAAGTAACCCAGACCACTTCCTCTTGGGAATCCTTTCCTGGAAGGAAGCCCACCCTCTAAACAACAACAACAACAACAAAAAAGCACATTGGTGTAAGAGAGAAAATCTTCTGTGTTACATAAAGTTCCTTTAATAGGTTTTGAGAACTCCCCATTAACCCAATGGGACATTTACATGGATTAATTAAGAAAATCTCAAATTTCTTAGCAAAGACACACATCCTACCAGATTTGGAGGGCAGTTTGGAGAGGAGCAGCTGACCACCATCAGATCTCGCTCGATGTTCAGAAGACACCAGTTACCAATTTCAGACTCTACAGCCAAGCATTGGCATACATATAACAATAAAATCAGTAACTGTGACAAATGTACTGCAGTAAATCGGTGTGAAACTGTCAACATTGAATCACATTGATTTATAAAACGCAGTGCAGTCAGTGACTAACTTGAAGTCAGAGAAGTGATGCTTCCTGTGCTTGTGTCCACCACCAAGAGATCCTAAAGCATAAAGAGAGGAAAAAAAAAACATTTGAATTTTTTTAACCGCCCTGAACATGATAAGAAGTAAAAACTACATGTACCTTTCGGCTGCGCTGAGGACAAGCAACAACAACCCGCTGACTGTCAGCTGACCAACACTTTGGCGACAACTGACTGCTGTAGATGCCAGTGAAGCCATCTGTAAAGTCACAAAAAGCCAAAGAGGAACGCTTTTTACACTCTTACTACATACTGATAAGTAAAATGTATGTTTTTATGTTCCCACTTCGCACCACTTACCATCTCTTGGTCGTCCAATGATATCCACAACCACTGAGGTCTTCTTAGTGTACCAGTCATACTGCAAAAAAAACAAATACGACAAAGAAAATTCACAAACAAAAAAAAACACTTTCTTTCCAATTAGAAAACTGGAAAATAAACATGTAAAAAAAAAAAAAAGTCTCCATTTTTTTCTTACCATACAAAGCTTGCAGCACTGCATGTGTGGCCCATACACAGAACATTCTAGATAAATAATTCGGCACTGATCCGGGCTCAGCCTTGGGGAATACACCGCACTGGTGTCCGACGAGAGCTGCTCTGTTGCGGACAACAAATAAACATATACGTCAACAAATTCATGCGGCTATGTCAATGCTAAATTGAACTAAGATGACAGAGGGAATGTTTTTCATTCGCATGTATTCACAATGTAAATATTAGCGCAGTTGCTTCATAACGCGCATAATGCCCAGTAGTAGCTGGACATTATCTGAGGTACAACCTGCTGATTTATATTTTTTAAGACATTTGACATGTAAAAGAAGCCAAATGTGCTGCATGTTTTTCGTTAGCAATAGTAGCTGTGATTACAACAGAAAATTAAGGAGTTAAAGGAATATCTGCATTTATGCAACAAAGATAAATCCTGCGACATAATCTTATTCTTGAGTGTAAAAACTCAAAACAAGTGCATGTTTCTAGATTCGCTCATTTAGTTTCTAGTTTCTTTGCATACAATGAGAAGGTGAAAAATAAAAAATTATCATTTAATAACATGCATTTGTTTTAGCGACCTTTCAGAAATTCCTTCCACTACTGCCAACACTTAGAAAATGTTATTATAGTCAACAGGAGGCAATAATGTGTGTGAAATACAAATCAGGAAGTGAGGCTTTACAGCTCCATCACACCTTATGTTAACGGTGTTAAATTGATAACAAATGTTACAAACAATTCATGCTTACCACATTTCCCACCCGTCAAATCCACATAAAACAAAGAAGACCTGAAAGCGACAACAGAAATACTAAAACGGGTGCATTTGTTCCAACTCAATTGCATTTAAACTCAAATTTTAATTTGCCACGGTCCAGCTGCTGTGTGTTTGATAAGCACCTCCGATTGGGGCAGTACTTCAGGCCTAGTCTGAAAGGTTCGTGCCACCAGCCTATAAACACCACACCTGTGTCACCTGGGGCCCAAAATGCCTGGAGAGATGAAAACAGTTGATTAAAATCCAAAAAATGTATTACCACATTAAAAGACACACAAACATTCATGCAACAGTGGATTCACTGCAGTGCAGTGCCAACCTGTCCAGGTGAGATGCTGTCAGGTACTCCTTCCAACACAGACACATTGTCCCCCTCTATGTCCAAAACACACAGCACTGGACGGCTCTTGCCAACTAAAGCCTCTCCCCAGTCCTCATAGTAGACAAACTGCTCCCCCTGCAGGATGAAATTCACACGACGACTACAATGTAGCACTTGGTGCTGTGAAATGCAACAAGATTAATTCAACTTTTGGCTACAATCTGCTGAATTCACTTTAACCGTGTCTTTTTTCTCCACCCTCATGGTCTCCTCCTCATCTTCAATGGAAGACAACTCTGGCAACTCTGTCTGTAAAGAGGAAATGAGAAATGGAGCAACAGGTTAGCCTCTCAATCTGACATCTCTCATCATGAGCATCTCGTAAAGGAAAGAAAACACGCATCACTGCTGCCTCGGTCACAGAACAATAGATGCAGGCAAGGAATGTTGGTTTTGAGAAACAATGGAAAATAACTCAGGTTCAGTCACTATGAAAGCACGGAAAGGGTGAACCAGTTTGCCGCGATTTTCTGATTGGGTAATAGTGTTGCTAACCTCTGCCAGTGGTAATCTTGTTGGCGTTTGCCCCTAAAGTGTGAATTATTTACATGACTTGTCAGGGACATGAACTTCAACCTTTCTTGGAAATAAAATAAAAATTTAAAGACCAAAAAAGCCGCTGTTTGATGTTCCTGACTGTGTAAAGCAATGTTTAGCCTGGCAGTAGTTATTTGCAATAAAAAAAAATCTGTTTGAATTGATCCTAAAAACTATTTTTTTCTATCTACATCTTACCTGAAAGAAGGATTTAGTCTCAGGCCTCTTTTTTTCAGCAACGTACAAGAGGTGTGTTTCAGAGTGCGACCAAACCAAGCTGCCAAACTGATCTGGGAATGTGTGAAAAAAATAAAAATAATTTTTTTAAAAATCCAGATGTTACAGAAAACTGCCAAACAAACTGCAGGTAAAAAGCAGTTGGGTTTTTTTTCCCTGAACATGATTTACCATCCTCATAGACTTTGCCATGTTTCTTTAAAGCTGTTAGGTTGATGCTCTTCACCTTGATGTTTTTACTCCAGATCTAAAATGAAACAAACATTTTATACATTTGTATTAAAAAACACAGAGTGAATATTATTCAGACAGAGATAAGTTGTATACTTTAGAAATAAAGTGAAACGGAACAAGGACAATAAGTGTAGTTCCCTTAATATGCAATAGGGGTTAAATAAATAGCAACTGAGGACATTTTGGACACAGTACGGACGAGTGACTTTTCTTTGCAGTGTTTTTCTTTTAGTTAGTTTGGGAGTTTATTGTACCTGCTGCTGTATCTGTGCTATAAAATGTCCCATCCCGCTTCAGTCAGAAAGCAACCCTTCTATAGCTGAGCGTTACATATTTTCTTACTTTTGGACAGTAAGAAAAACGTGTGCTCAACTGAAAGCCCTCTAAGTGATATGGCAACATGTTTTGTTTGCACATTAACTGAGATCCAATCATTAAGGATGGGTTTTAATGCCAAACGTGAATGGCTGTGATTACGGAGGACTGCTTTTATCTTAATCACCCACATCTGAACAGGACCAGAGAGACACACACCTCCAGAAACTGCTTCTCCTCTCCTTTGACCGGGCATTCTCTGACAACTGCCTTCATTTCACCCGAGGGAGAGTCCTTACTCAGAAGTCTGAGGTGAGAGACAAATGAGGAGATACGGTTGAGTTTTCCTGGGTTCTGACTCAAATTAGATAGTATGTCTACTCGGGATAAAATAACACTTTACATACTCTCCTTTGACTTCAGTGCAGTTTCCAGAAGTACCAGAGTAGACCACCGACTTGTCATCATGGAAGACGATGTACTGTCTGCAGAATTTGACGTTGTCATTTCTCTCCAGATCACGCTGGCTCCACTCTACAGACACGAACTCGGAAATTAGACGAATCAAATAGAAACGGAAATATTTTTTTGACGCGACAGATGTCAGTTGTACCTGTGTATATGTTGCTGTATTTGCCTCCATACTGAGAGGTGATAACAGGTCCCACGTCTGCTCTGCTTAAGGAGGGAAAGAGGCTGAGCTCTCGGTAGAGTTTGGCAATTTCCTCCGGGTTGGTTGTCACCTGGCAGCGCAGAGAAGAACAACGGCGCCTTAGTGAAAGCAAATGTTTGACTGCGAACAATGTCCTATTCATTTCCAAGCTAGGTCGCTAGCCATCCATGAGAAGTTTAACACTGTTTAGCAATTAAAACAAAAGTCGGCATATGTAGTATTTCCCCGATTTGTTGCCTCAAGCAACAGCCTTGCATTAAGGTAAGGAATCAAGGGAGTGTGGATTATGCTAGAGAGATTCGACCAAGGAACTTCCTACTGGAAGTGGAACTACGGACCCTACATCTGAGCGCTAGCTTGACTTAAACTGACTCCATCTGATAATATCGAATCTCAATGTACTCTAGATAGCGCTAAGGTTAAACCTATGCAACATCTGCCATGCACGTTTAATAAACATTTAGGATTGCTGGACAATTTCTAACAACCATACCTGTGACTCCATGGCAGGAACCGTGCGCGTCGCTACTCCACAGGGGAGGGAGCGCTTTACTTTGACGTAAAAGGAAAGACGCTGGATAAGGGTGGATATCGTACGTCAACGCCTCCGCCATATTTTGAGTGGCATGTTTCGTTATTTTAGGACTGCAAGCAGTGCAGAATATTTATGCCGATGTAAATTAGATCATTCGTTGTGTTCTGTTAGCATAAATGAAGCATAAATGTTTGTATAGAATACATATGTCCAATATGTTGACAAATAGCATTAATTGTGGTGATTTAAGCTACAATAGTGTCAGTTTTCGTTGTCAATCCTAACTTAAATATAGTCGACCACTTCTGATAATAATAAGAATATCATGTTGTTATTATTATCGCTATTCTTATACAATTCATTTGAATAACAAAATTAAAGTATCTCCTCTGGTGTAGCTTTTTGACTAAACAAAACAAGTGAATTGAGTTCATTTTTATAAGTAAAATTAAATCAAGTTAATTAAATTAGGTTAGATAATTCAAGCACACTTCATTGTTAATTTTTATCTAAATAATCCCTAATGTATTTCTATGAAAATAATCTATGGAACAATTATTAATGGATATTTATACTAATGATAAAACTAGTAAACGACAGCCTATTCATTTGTTCGGAAATTCCCTTTTTTTCAAGCAAACATTAAGTTTTAAGACAAACTTACCACTCACAATAAGGCGAACGCGCTCACACATCCTTTACTCTCCAGCGCAAATGTAGCAGAAACCTTACCTAAAACTACGAGGTTTAATTTGTCCCCCTAAATGTCGTTTTATTATTTATGTTTCCAACATATTATGATTTTAGAAGATAATATAAAAATGGACCTAAAAGGCAAACTAGGAAGGTGTAACATGGCATATCGAATTTCTCTTATTTTGTCGGAACAGGAAAGGAGACAGGAATGAACATAGCTAGCGCTTGAGGTTTTCATTTACCGTTTAAAAAGCTGCTCCATCCTGATTATAAAGTTATAGACAAAGATGCATACGCATTGTTTAACCGAAATGTAAATATTGGAAAGGCCTTTTCTGTAGGTAATCGATGGTTGCCGCTGCAGTGAACCTGCCAGACGCTGGTGTAGGTGGGGCTACATTACAGGAAGCCAAGATGGCTGACTTTGAGGAGCCGTTGTCAGATGAACAGAAGGTTCGAACGCTAATTCTTTGTTTTCTGTTTATCTATCTTACTTGTATTGTCGAATAAGTTATTAGGTCTTTATGCATAAAATATCGCTGGCCGGAAATTTAATTTCAGAGTCCGAGAACTTATTGAATTTGTAAACTTGAGTTAAAGCTATCATTAGCTAGAGAAGCTTGGCTATTGTGTTATTGAGGGTGGTTAACCTGTCCGACGCCCTGTTTTAGTAACATGACTTTTACTGAAGCAGTAACTCGTACTTCCTCAAACTGTATTGTGGTTTCCACGATATTGTTTATTTTTTTCAAAATGGGTTGAGTAAGTTCCCCCTCATAAAACAAAAAACAGTCAGCTAACATTAGCAGCTAACGTTACTTTTGCTGTGGATTTCTGGGTCAAACAGATTCAGTTGCAGCTCAAATGCTTCACTCGGCTTGACATCACTGTAGATACGTTCAGCTTAGGGTGAGCTGCAACAGTGGCACTTCACCTTACATGAGCTCCGGGACTGGCACAGTTCATAGAAGAGGTAATACAAGTCTGAACTGCCATTCTGCCACGTAAGGTAAATCGACGGTGGTCAGAATACAGACACGGGATTTTTAACACGGCAAAGAAGCGAGCTGGGCGACATTCCTCTTATAATATGAGCAAACTACTCCACAGGTCTGTTGACTTTGCGGTGCTGGAGGTAAAGGTGACGCTACTGTTTTTACAAAGGTTTAAACAAATGTTTACTCTGGAATGCTTTTCTTTTTTTTAATTATCATAAGTCGTTTGTCTAATAGACATCATCAGAAATGAAGAGATTTTTCTGCTCTTCAGTTAGTTACTGTGCAATTGAATGCTCTTTTGATTCAATATGTTTATTACCTTGTTGACCTTTTAACTATTTTAGTCAGGCAAAAAGTTATGTTCATTATAGTATAATGTATTGTCACTGTTAAGCTGTTGACTTTTTAATCATAGATTTAGCTTGTGCTATTCTTCAAATTAAGTATTGTAGTGACAGACTTTTATCAATGCTTTCATCAGTGGAAAGAGTTTATTCAGCACAGTAGAAAAAAATCTCAATAATAATGTGCTCGGAGTTTGAATACTGCAGTAGTTTATTATTATTATTCCGGGATCAATTTTGTGCAGTTTTTTTTCACAGTATGTCATGAAATCTGAGCTTGTCTACACTAGTGTGTTTATTATTTTTTAACCAATGGTTAAAAATATATATATAATTGTCAAATTATAATAATTGTATGAATTAATTTATTTTATTTCAGGTCCTCATAGCGGCCAACTTTGTGACTCATGCTCCCCCTGGAGAGTTCAATGAGGTCTTCAATGGTAAGAAGTTGGCAAGTCCTGAATGTTTAAGTTAAAAAAATATAGTCAATTTTTCTGACTCCAGTAAAATTGACTATATTGACTATCAATGTGCCTCAAATTACACCANTACAGCACCATACAGCTACAGCCGTTTTATTCACAGATGACTAAATGGATGCTGTTATTTACCAATAATTACTAAATTAATAAACACTTTATCAAGAAATAAAGGTCATATTTAATAGGATATTTGTAAATAATTCATAAGTAATAGTGTTTAATTTTGAACAAGAAGGCCTTCCTTACACAAGTGCATTTGTCTTTCACAGCACTTTAATAGCCCAGTACTGCTGAGTCAGAAAATGCCTCGATGTGAAGCCGATCTGTGGGTTCAGATTGAAGGGCTTCTCTTTCTAAAAGCTTTTACAGTAAAATGATGATGTAGTAATCATTACAGAACATAGTAATGAGTTTTCATTGTACATTTTTTAAATTTGTTTGCCCTCTAGAAACCACTTAATGGTTTCTCTTTGTCTCTCTAGATGTTCGGCTTCTTCTCAATAATGACAACCTCCTCAGAGAGGGAGCCTCACAGTAAGTAACATCTCACCTTCATCAGGAATGCAAATAATCATTCAATCATTTAGTCAATTTGAAAGTGTGAATGTCTTCAAATGTGTTGTCCTCCAGTCTGTGCAAAGCCTTTTTTTTTAATGTCGGCTTTGTTTTTGTTCAAACACTTTTGTTTCCCAGGTCATTTGCCCAGTACAACATGGATCAGTTTACTCCTGCCAAAATCGAGGGATATGAAGAACTGGTACGCTTTGTTCAGAAAACTAAATGATAGAAAAGGTTTATACTTTACTTTTCGATTTACTTTTTCTTTTTTTTTCTTAGGTCCTGATCACAGAGCATGGTGACTTGGGTCAGGGACGTTTCTTGGATCCTCGTAACCGTTTATCGTTTCGCTTCGATCACTTGAGGAAAGAGGTCAGCGACGTTCAGCCGTACGACGGAGAGGGAACTCTGAGAAGCTGGAGGGACGCTTGTGATGCTGCCCTTAGTGTCTATGTCAAAGAGCACTACCTTTCAGGATTCTGCACGGTACGTTGCACTAGAGCCTTGGGCTGCATAAAATTGAACATCGTTTACTTATAATATCTGTATGTTGCAGGTGTATGAGAAAACAGTTGACGGTCAGCAGACGATAATAGCCTGCATCGAGGGACATCAGTTTCAACCCAAAAACTTCTGGTACAGCTTTCTTTCTTAAAATAAATATTTAATATCACATAAAAATGTTTTAATAAAGTAACTTTACCATGTAGCCTTGTGTTGCCTGCAAAGTAATGCCTGCTCTGCTTTTTCCTACAAAGGAATGGTCGCTGCAGGTCAGAATGGAAGCTGACTCTGGGTCAGTCCACAGCTCATGTGGTTGGAGTTTTGAAAATCCAGGTCAGTGAGAGAATCTAATTTCAGATCAGGACTACATAAATCATTCAAAGTAAACGTGCAACATTTTTGTCTCTTCCATTTAATCTTGTGATAATCATAGCCATTTGCTTTTCTGCTTCACGCAGGACGTTACCAATATTTCTAAGGATATTGAGCTAAATTTCACTCCAATTATGGAAACAATAAATTGAATCTCCTGCCCACTTTTTTTGTAAATTGTTTAGTTAACACACTCTTACGAAATTGTATAGCAAATCTCTAAAATAATACATTGGATGCCCCTAACTAAAAGATCTTTGATAATTCCATATAATGTGCCAGATATGGTCCTCAGCCCGGTTCCGCAGGGCCCGCTGTTCTGCAGACTTTTGATTAAACTTGAAAGACTGTGAATCCTGGGATCAGCGTGGTATGAGGGAATAAGTACTGCAGCACATAGCTACTGATTGTGCAGAGCTGACACCTGTTGAGTCCTGTTAATTCTGTCTAAGGTTCAACCGTTGTAAATCCATGGGTTTCTTTTTGAAGGCAGGTTTTTCCTGTAGTTCTCCTTGAAAAATCTGAGTGAAGCTGTTTAGTGATAGAGAAGTTACCAACTGTGTAAACCTGTGGAAAAGAGTTACTCTCCCCATTCCTTGTGATCTGGGAAGTACTTCAGTCCCGGTGTTTTGACAGAACAGTTTCATAAAAGTTGTGTAAACCACAAAATATTTAATTTTCTTTCATTAGTAAAATGTCTTATTTTTCAATGATAATGATGTTGATGTGTTTCAAAGATATTCGAGCTTTAACAGGAGTTTTGTGGAGGTTATGGACTAGTATTTAAACATCCTAATAAAGCGTTATGTCTTTGTTCAGGTGCATTATTATGAAGATGGGAACGTCCAGCTGGTCAGCCATAAGGAGGTTGAAAACTCAGTACCTGTAACGGTAAGTGACAGTTTTGTATGATCTCTGCTATAATTTACAAACAATTTAAGATGACTTACTCAGCTGCAGTGTTAGAATACAATAGGATGATTTTATGTTTGATCTTTCAGAGTGAAAGCCAAACTGCGAAGGAATTTATTGACATAATTAGATCTGCAGAAAACGAATACCAGGTACGTATCAGATATTTTTAGATACTTGACCCTACACACTTTGCGATTGTTCATAAAAAACATTTTAATATTGGTACCTTGTTTTGTTGTCCTAAGACTGCAATCATTGAAAACTACCACACCATGTCTGACACGACATTCAAGGCCCTGCGTCGCCAGCTGCCTGTCACACGCACCAAGATCGACTGGAATAAGATCTTAAGCTACAAGATTGGCAAGGAAATGCAGAATGTCTAGAAGAGGGTCAGATATAATGACCAGGATGTTGCACACTCCTGTGGGCCCACAACCCATCTATATATGCGCAAGGACTAACCAAAGCATAATTTTATTAATGCGGGGGAAGGAAGTAAAATAAAACTGTAACTTGATGTTTGCAGACAGTTGGGCACAAATATGTCTGCTATAAGGAAGGTGTTGGTTTTACAAAAATAACAATAATGATCATGGTTTGGAGAACGGTGTTACTGTTTTTTTAAAAAAATCTGTTCGAACAGTGCAGGGCTGTGCTCAGGACTGGGTCGTGAAAAAAAAAAAAATCTCAGTTTAAGGAATTGCAGAACTCTACAGCTTCAGGTTACAAAATTCAGATATTTGTCTTTGTGAAACTAATCCTGCGCTGCATTCAGAGTTACAGCTTTATGCACACGGCACAAACCGGCTGCTGACAAAATTCAAGCACACAATCTCATATCAGGGTTTGACTTTCTTAGAACGTGAATTTTCTGAAAGGTTGCTTTTCTTGTCATTGTTTACCTTGCATGATTGGACTGAAAATCAGCTTCACTAGTGGAATTGTTATATGGTCAGAAAAGGAAAGACGGTTATAGTGTTGCTTCTCTGTGATGCATAATCCAAATGAAATTAATTTAAATACAGCACAAAGCCTGACACAGCCCTGTTGTCCAAGTGCTCCGACAGCTGTATGTTTTTCTGTCAGGTTTGAGGGAATGTTCACTTGTTTTCTCCGTTGAGCTCCACTAATGCGTTATCTCTCCGTTCATGCAAGTTGTGACGACACAAGAAAGATAAAGCCACCTCTGCTCTGCTGCATCCATTAAACATCCTCTGTTCTCTCTTTTTGGTATCAACTTTGCTGTAAATCGTTTTCCTTTGGTTACGAAGGAAAGCATCATCATATTAACCAAAATTTATTTGCCAAAATCTCTTTCCTATGGTAAAGAACTCCATCTTCCTGCTTTTGTGTGTAAAATTTCTATTTTAATATGCTGTCTTTTTGTTGGAGTCTTAGTACATTGCACTCATAATTGTTCTGACTGTGTATAAGTCGATGCCATTGAATGCAAAGCAGTCGCCATATGGCAAGATGATATACTGTAAATGTAGCGTGACTCCTATCAGGCAACATCGTTCTCTGTTCTACATGTCTTATGAGTTGGCTGGCACCTGATCCGTTACTTGTTAGCTATTCTATGTGCTGTGTTCAAACTTCAATATACAGTATAATACAACTGTGCCGATCAGTTACAAAGTTAAAGACTGTACTGCTCCATCCTGTTCAAATAAACTGACTTACAATCCAATTATTTACTTCATTCCTTGATTAATGTACACCGATATAAACACAATTGGTAATAAAGTATGTCTTTCCACTAGATTAAAAAAAAATCGTGTTTTTAAAAGGCACATTGAATATAAACAGTTAATCCTCATTTCGATGTTTTTGGGTTGTTGGCATCACAACAGAAACGAGAGCTAAGCCTCTGTAGATGCTGGTTATTGAGCAATGTGACTGAGTTAAAACGTGTTAAAACTGGTTCAGCCTTGTGTCTGAGGCGGAGTTTCACGACCATTACGGACGTTACCAAGAACGGAAAGGCTGAAGCAAACAGTGAGGATGATTGTCAACAGTCATCATTTTCCCGTCTGATTGGTTTCAGTACATTTGTACCACTGGTGAAATGAGCTGAAATCTGAAGAGGAAAATGAATACACAACTCGGGGAAAATAAAACAAAACTAGAGTTTAGTTCCAAGAGAACCTTTACTAGTATGAAACCAGCTTTATTCTCACTGTGCAAAGACCTGTACACACCGAATATATTGATTTCTCGCCTTTTGGTGCTCGGAGCCAACTGAACAATCAAAAGGCTTGCAAGTTAGCAAATTCAACTGATTCGAACTAAAGAAAACAAACCATATGTGAGAAAAAGCTGTTCCAGCTTATATTTTGCATGTGTGAGCAGAACCTGGGTAAACGGTTAAGTATTCATAACATAACATATAATAATGAAATCTGGCACTTCCACTCTGTAGTGGTTATCTTCATGTGTTCAGTTGTAGCCAAATTTTCAGTTGCCAATCACCTTTTGTGATGTCATCAGAGGCTCTTGCCCAAAGTAGATTTTATCTTAGTTAAAAAGCAACTTAAAAGAAATCAAATAGAAAATCTGACCATCACACGCTGTTCTATAGGTGAAAAAGCATAGTGTTCCCATCAGGAGCTCCAAATATACTGCGGTTGTTTTATTAGATCAGACTGTAAGAAAGACAGATGATTCATCACTTGAAGGAATGGACAATTTATTTAAAGCACTGAATACTTATAGTGTTAATGATATGAGCATTTACTAGTGATAACAGAACAGAACCCCAGGCAGGTACATATATGACTTTAAATAAATTGGCAAATCTAATGTGATTAAGTTGATTACTGCTTTCAAAGTAAAATCATGTTAAAAAAAATAGTGGTAGACCAATAAAAATAAAATAATCTTGTGTGTAGTTCTTCTACAAGACACAGTTCTATATAAAATGGACTAACACACATACATATACAGTATAAATTGTCACAATTGTGTATCAAAGTATGGACATCTAAAATATTTACTGTGTAGAGCAGAATTCAAGATTCCCTGGATATGCCGTGTTCATAAAAATTGTGCTGATGTGTAGTCGATGCAGTGCAAAATGTGCTCTCCCTTTTTCAAGACAAGTCTCAGTGTTTTCATGACAAGTAAAAACAAAACACATGCATCAAATGTTCATTCATAGGAAACGATTTCTTGACATATTTACAATAAAAAAAACAAAAAAACATGTGGTCCATCTCCATAAAAATTGCATAGGGACTCACAATAAAAGCATTTAAAAACCTTTTTTTGTCTTTGTAAAATTGTAAAAGCTACATGCTTGCTATGCTCTACTAGCCGTACATTTGAGAAATCCTCGTTATTTTGGGTTTGCTTCTGGACAAACTCGTCGTTTGAGTTGCAAATCCATAAGTGAAAACAAGCAAATCACTAGCTCAGCTCAACTCTAGTCCGTTTGATTTGTCAGAATTTAAGCTTGGTTTTAACTGTTGGTTGATGCTCAAGCTCAGTTACAATTCAGAAATTTAACATTTAGGGTAACTACATGATGATAGCAAAGTAAAACATAAAAACTAACTTCAATAAAGGAATTTGTAATCTCTTTTAAATAATTTTTTACCAATTGTTTCTCATTTTGTGCTTTTGAGGTAGGAACAAACAATGCATCCAGTATACACCACCTTGAAAATATGTTCATACTTCAAACTTTTTCATCTTTTCCACTTTATAACCACAAACCTTTATGTATTGCATTGAGATTTCAAGTGATAGACCAATGCAAAGTTTAGCAGACAAAACACCACATGGTTCATTTTTTTTTTACAGAAAAAATATAAAAACGTGTGGGTTTTATAATGCATTCACCCCCTTTTACTATGATACCCTTAAATAAAATCTAGTGCAACCACTTATCTTAATTCTGCTGATTAGTAAACTGAATTCCTCTGGGTAATAAATTAGTCCCAGATGTTTGTTATAGAATATTACTGAACAAACTGCATCACCAAGACCAAGGAACGCAGCTGACAGGTCAGAAAATGGTGGCTGTGAAAACTATTTACTCAGAGGATCAGTACATACTAATGCTACTTTGCACTAGCCTATCTCGCATTATGGCTACAACCTACAACACATCGATTTTTGAAGCTATATTGAGAAACAATGTGAAAAGAGTTTAAAGGGTATGACATTTTTTTGTACAAGGCGTTTTAATTTTCAATGCCAATGTTCAATGTCTTAAACTTAGTTGACATCAGAAACTGAAGTAGCTGATTTCTTCAACAATTAGCTTGCATGGTCTGGAAGATTAGACACTAGGATAAGACCAGGTCTGATTCCTTGGCTCCCTCCTGCCCACTGCCGCTGTGCCCACAGTTCCCTGTGAGCTCTGGGAAGAGGCTGGTCCGAGGAGAGTGATTTGGGGAACCTGGAGTTGGACTCATGCCAGGCCTTTTTGGAGGGATCGGAGGAGGATGGGTCTTCTCTGAACGAGGAGTGAGAGGAGAGCGAAAGCACGGAGATAATGGCCCTGAAGAAGGCGACCTCCCCCCCGTAGGAGACGCGGCCAGATTGCGGTAGTCTGTGCCAAATGGTGAGTTGTTAATTGGCGCGGACTTCGCTCCGGCCTGCTGGCTGGTGAAGCGGGACAGCACCTGAGTGACTGTGCTGCGGGCCAGCTGCTTAGCCGGGCTGTGCTCTTGCGGAGGAGGAGTGGATGCGGTGGTTGGAGAGAGGTCCCTGGGGGAAAGAGGCCCACCGTGCTGCTGCTGCTGCTGCTGATCGAGCTCGGCCTGACTCTGAAACTTGTGTCTGGCGGCCTGAAATCTCTGATTGACTCCAGCCTGGTAGGATTGAAGGAAGCCCGGGCTGCCCAGACGCTTCGCTAGAACTGGAGAGGAAACGGGGGAGGAGGAGAGGGAAGAGGAGGCCGTGCTGGAGGGAGAGTGAGGATGAGGAAAGGGGTGGACAGGGGACTGGAGAAGGGTTCCACCTCCATTATCCACTCCGTTTTCTGCTCCTTTCACTTCCTGTGTTAATGGTTCTGTCTCTTTATGAGACTGAAGGCCATTGACCTTTGGCACAGTAGAGGATTTTGGAGTAATCTTTCCATCCGTCTCAGTCTGAAAAGAACTGGACGCCATCTTGCCCTGTGACTCCTTCACCTCGGTCGCAGCCTCTTTTACCTCTGTTTTACTTTCCTGAGGCTCAGCCAGCCTTTTTCTAAGTTCTTTCACTTGTTTTTCAAGCTCTCTGCCCTTTTCCTCCTCTGCCTCTAGTCTGGCTTTCAGCTGCTCTCTTTCGGCATCGAACTCAGCCGTCTGCCTCTCCGACTTGACCTCCAGCTGGGTCACCCTGTTCTTCTCGTACTCAAGAACTTGCTGGAGCTTCTCGAGGGCGCAGGTCTCTTCCTGCAGCAGCATGTGGAGCTGAGAGACCCTCTGCGCCTCTTCCTGAGCTTGGCTGCTGGCCTTCTGGAGCTCCAGCGTCAGGCTGGAGGAGAGCTGCTGCTCCTGGGACAGCGACTCCTCCACCTTGCTCACCACTTGTGCCTGTTCCTTCTCCAACCTCTGCACCATTGCATGCTCCACCTCCAGCTTAGAAAAGAGAAACAGAAATGTGAAGGCGAGCGGGTCTTCCGCTTTTGTCCACAAGGAGGCAACACTGCGCTGCTTGTTGACAACACAAAAGCTTTTTGGTTTGTTATCCCCTTTTTTTTTTGCACAAAACATTTTCAAATCCAAATTATCTTTAATTCTATTTACATTATATGAGCGGTAAAATACTTTTATTACTGTATTTTGCAGTCTTAGTGTTAGTCATTTATGTAACAGCTTATTTGACACTGATTAGATTCTATTAGAAAGTTTTATTTACTTTACTAAACTAAACACATAATCTAAATGGGACCGACGATTTTACATTTAAAAAGCTTTACATTTCTGGTGGGAATGCGAGACCAACTTCTATCTAATCTTTCCTGGTCCTCTTTAGATGTGCTTCCCCTAACCACACCTGAATCATAAAGAGGTAGGATAAAAATAAACAAAAACATGAAATATGTGCCATCAAAGTGTCCGAAGAGGCACAGAAAAGAGGTCATTGTTCATGTTTCACCTTGTAAAAGAATTATCTGCTTGCATGGCATGTTTATGGACAGTCCAGTTGCTTTTCGGTCATCAGAGGGTGAATGGGCTGGTTCTAACCTTTGTTGAGTATTAAAAGGAAACAGGAGGTGATGAAATACAGCCATGTGTTTGAAAGGAAAAGGCAAGAGAGCCTAAAGAAGTCACCGAGGGGACCCTGTGTTACATAAGGCCCCTGTGTAATTGTGCGCTCACAGCGTGTGTTTGCCAGCTGACCTTGCATTAGACGTGAACATCCATTATCTCAGGTTTCCTGAGGCCATAAAGCCCCATGGCTGCTGGACAACTGAACAATGGCCTCTTCCTCATCTGTTTCCCATGGAACAGTTATGGGCTTGTGCTTACAGTAAGAGCGCCTCTGTGCGTGTGTAAATTTTATAAAGGCCAAGCCCTCTCCACCCTTCTGGGTTACACAGAGGAGCTACCTCTGACGCATCTCTGCTCATTTTGTGTTTGATCGCAGCGAGACTATTTTTTAAAGAGAAAGCATGAGGTGCGGACGAATAAGTGAGACAGAAACAGAATGATCTTCAACAGAAGTCCCCATCTGCAGCGTATTACACAAGTGCTCGCTTGAGGTTTTTCATCTTTTGTCACATTACTGTGCCGCAAACTTTTATTGAGGCTCTAGGAGAAAATCCAGGGGACTACCACAATTACAATCAAAGCAGCCATTTTTGCCCTCAGTCCATCCAAATAAACCTCTTCTAGGCTCACACATCCTACACGGAATTTCAAAAACGATAATTTAGGATTTCTGATCAGATGTCTACTATGAATTTGTTATCAACAAAAAAAAACTTGTGCAAAACAGAGATCGGATCAATTTTTTTCATGATATTTTTCTTTCCTTCAAAATGATGTAAATGGGCACAAAGTTTTCAACTAAATCACAAGAAAAATAAATCTAAATTGTTGATCTGTTGCGAATACTCACTTTTACAAAAGCTTTTAAAACCTGCATTTGTTATTATATTCAGTTTAAACACATTGGTTGCCTATTCATTACTTTTAGTCTTTTCACAGAAGCTGCAAAAGACCCAAAGAGCCATTTGTGGCTCCAGAACTGAAGGTTGCAGTCGCTAACCACTTTGTGTTTCTTTTTCTTATAAATAGCTGAAAAAAAACCTATTTCATATTGTAGATTCAATGTGGCAAAATCCAAAAGTGTTCAAGGAACTTAATATGTTTTTACTGTACAAGGCACTCGCATAGTACGTTTTCTGAAAGCTTGACATGTCACACACACACACACACACGCACACACACACACTTGTTGCAGCAGCTTATCTCTTTCTGTCTCGAGAACAAAGACATAGTCAGCACGCCGAGCAGATTCCTGGACACATCGCTGTTTCTCCTCCTCCAGAGCGGTGATCATCTTGAACAATGACACAGACAAGTGATCACATTAGGAGCTTATGTGTAGACATGTTTAGTGAAGCGCATGAAAGTGATGTAGTTTCCGTTAAGTCATTTCCAGGTAAAGTCAGGGAGCAATAAACTAGTTGTAAACAAAACAAGCTGATTTAGTCCATCTATGTAATCTATGATTTAGTCTATGATTTAGTCCATCTATACATTTATGTAACTCCAACAAAGATCCAATTTGCAGTAGAAATAAAGATTATACCTCCCCTAAGCCACGGAGCTCACTACTAGATACATATTCACACAACAAATTCATTGACCAAATTTCCCGCCTTATGTGACTTTGGCTGCGTTGCAACCTCAAATCGCAGACCTGAAACATGAACTACTGACTGCATATGGTCATCGTTTGCTATTTACCCTCCTGTGTCTGCTCTCGGCAGCAGCCAACTGTCCCATCATCCTCTCCTGCATCCTCTTACAGTGAGTCATGACCAGTTTCAGCACAGCCAGAGGGTTTGGGCCCACCGCCCGGCCATGCGGATGTGCTTGGGGTTGCCTGATTGCGGTCTGGCGCTCTGCGGCTTCTTCGTCCCGCTGCAGGGCCAGGAATGGATCGCTGAGGTCATACTGCCCATAATGGTCTTGGACAAACTCATCTCGGTGTTGGGCCTGAGGACACACAACAAAGATGTAGAGTTAGGGACTTCTGTTAGGTATCTGAGGATGGGGCTCACCTTTAACTGTGTGCGACTAAGCCTGTTTATTTTTAAAAATATAACTAGAGAAGGGTTTTCTTCTTATGAACAAATATAGAATTATAATAAAAAACAGAGGCAAAAAGAGACTACGTTTTTAAAAAGCAAAGGAAAAAATTTTAACGCCCACTTGTGTTTTGGTTGATGACATCACAAGAGGTACAGGACGCAATGATAAGTGGAGACTTAATGGATTATTGCGGCTTATTGTTGAAAACATTTTTTTGTTGTTGTTTTTTTCTTCTAAAATCCAGGCAGTCAGATATGTCTGAGATGCTTTGGTCCAATGGTGTATTTAAAGTGAATTTAAATAAGAACACGCAAATGAGAAAAATCAAGATAAATAGAATTAGACGTTGCCATAGTAAATTTGTCTTTGTGAGAGTATCTTGTTAAAAATAACATTTTACAGCTAACAAAAATAATTAGAAAAACTAACAGTGGCAGGTTGCAATATGGGTGACAAACTATATCTGAAGTGAGTTCCATCTATTTTACTGAAAATCCTGGGACGTGTCAGTGCACATTTCGTTTCAGGAGGACACACACTCAGGAGAAAGATGTGTAGGCACGTTTGTGTTCATATGTGTTCATATGTGTTCAGGAAGTCTGCGCCGGGCGCTGTTATCATCAGCAGGAGAGCAAGCAGATGGCCGTTCCTATCAACCTAAACACAAAGAGATGAGGCGCTGCTGTCCCACCCCCACATGGGGCAGATGTTAACTCCTCCCTGGAGATGCAGGGGTGAAGAATTGAGACATTAAACATCTTCCTTACTCACATACATCACTTGCTTCGAAAGAAAAAAAAAAGAGGTAAAATTATATTAAACTAAAATTAGATTTGTTTAAAAGCCAACACTAAGCTATGGCTAACAAAGTATTATAGAAAACTAAACTTTAGGGCGCACATGTTAAGCTGTTTTAAGTGAAACAGTGTGGGGCCTCATTGACCTCTGCCCTGGTCACAGTGTCATCAGGGGGTCTCATTAGCTTCACAACAGTTTGTTGGTTTGCGTTCTTGGGGCATTTGGGGTCAATTTTGTGTCTTGGTGATTAAAGCACAGGCGGAGGAGTTCACACTGCTTGACATTAGGACACCTATAATTTTCTCCTTATGCAGTCTTCAGCAGAATCTCTAGTCCACAAGCTTACACTCCACCGCTAAGCATCGCTCCGTTCTTGAGTCAGACCTCCTCATTTCTCAGGTTTTTGTCAGCTTCTTTTCCCATGTGACTCCAGAAATTGGCCAGTTTGAACACACATTAACTCCCTGAGGGCTCAGAGCAAGAATGGTGTATTTGTGGCTTGTTTTCAGTTTGAACCAAGACTATGGCTCTATGCCAAGGAAACTTAACAGAACTTGTACTCCCTCAGTTTTTTTTCTTTTTACAATATCATGCTTTGCCTCCAGATCTGATACAGTTCTCTTCAAGCCACGAGCCCCAATTATTGTAGTGTTTATACTTTTGCAAGAAAACTTTTAATTAATTCGTGACTAAGCCTGCATGTTTATGTGCATTTTACTTTAAAGTAGACCTGCTAAATGGCAAAAACTGCTCTTCTATGGTTGGCCTTACGCTACAGGCTTTAAATACACCACTGCACTTTGAGTGTGTGCAGAGGCCAAGTCCTGCATGAGGCTTTTTTTTTTTTTTTTGTCAGGATAGGTCTGATCATAATGACAGGGTGTGTTTTCCTTTATGACAGGGCACAACAGGCGAACCCTGTCGGCTGTCGAGCTCTTATCCCTGCCCGGCAGCTGATGACAAATGCTCCTTATAGCAAGTCGTGGGAAAGTACACATTATTTGTGAATAATTTACAGCCGTATTTTGTATTTGGAATGATGTTGAATTTTAATAAATGTACTTGAGCGTGTCACCTTCTATTGGATTCCTTGCAGCGAAAGGAATCCAATAGAATCTTTTTTCTTTTTTTCTTTGAAAAATGAAAAAAGATTTTTTTTTCACCTATAAACACTGTCTGTCACCTACAGCCTCGGGGGCGTGGGGGGTGCGGGGGGGATGGGTGGGGGGGACAGGTCTCTGTAAGCTGAACTGAGCTGAACTGGTTACATTTCTCCAATTACCAATCTAAAGTTCTCATTCCTACTCAGCTGCATCTATCACCGGCAAAGAGCAAAGGACAGTCACACACCTCCCGCTGCTTGCAGAAGTATCTGTGTCTCGCAAACCTATCATATTTTGCAACCACAAATATCAATGTCTTTTATAGGAACTTTATGTGACAAAGTGACACAAAGTGACACGTAGCTTTCAGGGGGAAAGGGAAATTGAATTGTTGTAATTATTTCTCATTACAAATATAAAAAAATCTGGTGTGCATAAGTAATCTGAATCACCTTCAAAGGGTCACAAATTCACATCTTTATGGCTATCTGTTACTAAACAATTCCAGTTCATTCAGGTTGCATAGCAACATTTTAAACCTCGCCACACATTCCCCCATTATATTTAGGTGTGGATATTGATTGGGCCGTCGCAGCAGATAAATATTCTTTGATCTAATCAGGTCTTTTTCTGGGTGTGGTTGTATCTTTATTAGTTATTGTGACGCTGAAAGGCAAACCAGCCTCAAGTCTATTGCAGGTCCAAACATGTTTTCTTCCATGACATTCTTGTATTTAGTTCTGCTTGTCTTCACATAAACTTTGAAATAGTTATTTGACCCTGTTAAATAAATATATAATAATTTAAAAAACACCCATCGAGCATGCAGCTGCCACCATGTGTAGTCACTATTCACTGTGCGAGTCACATTTGGGCTGCGCCACACTGCTTTCTTTCAACAATGGCTTCTAGCCACTCTTACATTGAAACCATAGTCATAGTGCATGGCATACAGTCATCCTGCAGATTGATTCTTCCATCTGAGCATTGAATGCCTTATCATCCCCATGCTATCGGGATAATAAGGCTTAATTCATGGCACACAAAAAATAATGTGCTATGAAGCATTGCATCCACAGAGTGTTTGTAATTATGTTTTTGCAGACTCTGGTATTATACATTTTAAGCATGTTTTAGCATACAGCTTCAATAATCTATACTAAAGGGAAACAAAAAAATATAAATGAAAAGATTCATTTAACTGAATAAAAAAACATTTTCCCATTTGGAGAATTCACTTTTTATAAACATTCAAATTTGACATTTAGAAAATTCTGAGTCTGATAAAACTGACTATTCATGCCAACATTTACAAGCCATACATTTGATATACACCACATATATCTGTTTTACAGCATAATTTTGCAAAGAACTTCTGAAACTGTGACAATACATTTTCTAAACTCTTTAATCATTGATTTTCTGAAATTAAATCATAAATATTCCTATTCTTATATAACTAAAGAAATTGCCACTACTATTGTAAAAAAAAAAAACAGCTTTCACAGGAAGGAGACTAAATTACCGCATTAAAGGTGAAGAGCTACACTAACTGCTGAAACTAAAATTCCCTGTTTAGCTGGCTGAAGGGAAACCTGGAAAAAAAAATTGGTACTTTCTTTTATAGCTAAAAATGTGAAACGATGTAAATTGCTCTGTAGTTTCATTTTTAAATGTCCATTGAGCTCAGTCTTAAGTGCTCCAACTCCTTTGAGATTGAGAACTAATGGCAGAAAAATGAACTTGTCTGGGCAAGTGTTCCACTTCTAGACAATACTTGGCCTGGGAACAGGATTAAAGTCTCTAAAAAAAACTGAATGAACTGCAGAAAGACAGAGCTGAGATTGTAGACCTCTCCTTTATTAAGCGTAATTAGCTGTGTGCTTAGAACTCAAACCGTATCCCCCGCACCTGCCACCCACACATTAACCACAGATGGCATTTAGATAAACGCAAAGCGCCAAAACAAACATCTCAGAGTAATGTTTAACTGCCTCAAAAACACAGTTTCTGATGAAACAGAGAAGCGGCTTGTCGTCAGCCCTTGAACACACATTGCTTTGGGCATAACATGTAGTGTCACTGGGTGGAACAAGGAAATACTTTGGTTTATCTTCAGAAGGAGTCAAATATTAAACTGTGAGGCTATTCGTAGACCTGTTGCCTGGTTATGCCTTCGTGAGAAATTCACTTTTTATATATTTGCTGTGAATGGCAGCATTATAAGGACATTTATTTATAATCAGGGTCTAGATATAAAACAGGACAAATAAGCACAATAAAGTAAAAAACTAAGTTTATGTTGCTCTAATTGGGAGACTGTCACTGCAGTGTAGTATGCACTGGCACCACCAGGTCAGGCCTAACATAACATACGCAGTTTCGAAGCTTTAAAAGGGAAACTTATTGATACTTTCTGCTTTGGTTTTCCTGAAACATGTCCAAATTGGGCTTTGCCTCTCGAGTAGCTCTAGTGTACACACTCTTATCTGTGCGGCCCACTCCTGCCAGGCTCTATTGTTTATGGAGTCAGGAAAACATGTCAGCCTGCAAAAATAGACAAAACATTTTAGGACTACAGGATGTGACATCATATGGAAAAAAAAGTGCTGAGAAAGAAAGCAACAGGTTGACCACACAAAACGCGTTTCTCAGCCAAACAAAACAAAGCTACTTCAGCTGTCAAACAGCAATACACCTCAAATCCACAGGTGTGTATCTGAAGAGCAGATGTGTAGATATAAACTGAGTACGAAGCTTACATGCTTTTATATTGTGCATTTTCTCTCATGTTTGAGAGAGCCATTACAGAAACCTAAATCTAGCCTGCTACATTAACTCAAAACTAAAATTTACCTTTGTTTAGCACTAGTGCCCTGGTGGACTTTTTCTTTAATTTCATCAGTAACATCAGCAGTAGAACAGCCACACAGAATAATAACACCACCATCAGGAGGAGTTGGACACAAAGTCTTAGCTGAATTTCTCCAAAAAGCCTTTTGATAATTTCAGTGAAATAGTTGAATCTTTCTCATCTGGTCATAAAACCTTTTCTTCTGACAGTATTTGGCTAAGCATGAAGAGATTCTGCTTTTTTGTCAGCATCTTTTCAGGACTTGTTGATGTGAAACTATTGGAGAAAGAGACATTGGTTTTCCAGTAACTTCCAGTTTATCATATGATTTAGCTTGGTTGAGGACCATAACCAATCTACCTCCATGTGAGGGTGACAGCTTTGTCCAGATGAAAGACACTAGGTTGTAATTGAATGTTCTAACAGGAAAAAGACACCTAGTGTTCATCCAAACTCTTTTGGACCTCTACTCAAATGAAAAGATGCTCACTTAAAAGTCAATTTGAGGTAACCATCAAATTTCTGATCAGCAGAATGGACAAACATCCAACTAGAAACATGAGAATAGTGTAGTTTTGCTGCTGCACTTAGCTATGAGATACTTAACCAAAGAGGTATTTGTTTAAGGGTGTATGTATAATTTTTACCCTGTGTGAATTAGAGATATTCTGCAAAAATGTTTTCTTTTACTGTCTTCAAGTTTTATGTTAGATTTTCAGTCCGCCACAAAAAAAGACAATAGCTCACATAACTCATTACCTCTACATTCATAAATACAGCGTATTTACGAATGTAAGAAACCGCTAACCGTGTGTTATTTAACCTTTTAACTTTCATTTCTTTTCAGCTGCAGAAACTCTGTCTGCACTGCATTTGAACCATGATAATAATGGCTCGAGATCTGTACAGATAAGGACGATTGTCAGCTTGAAAGATACGCCACACCTCTTGGAATGCAGTAGCGGCCTGGTCTAAGTGCACAGGAATTTTCCCTCTAGAAAAACTGCTACTCCACTTCCTTAGCAATGACAACTGGAAACGGTACAATCGAGAATCTGTAGAGACAAGTCCCAAAGGTGATGACATCCAGGTTGCACATGCTGAACACTGACTGCTCCACTGCCTGGTTTTCTGGGTATTTTGTGTAGTGGAAGGCCTACAATCTAATATATATGTTTACCAAAGTGGGTCTGTGTACGTAATTGTATCGAACACATAAGATAAGTAGTGAAGAACTGCTTCAATACAAGCATTACAGTCAACGCTTGCAGCATAACAGCAAAACATTCAAAATACAAGTAAACATCACAGGCACCTAATTGGTGATCATAGATGGAGTTTATTTACTTCCCTACTCGCCCTGGAGATTTCCTATACACTAACTACCCTGGCTATGACCAGGCAGCAGTTTTCCCTCGGCGGGAACAAGGGAAGTCAGCCATTTGAACCTATGACACAGTTCATCCTCTGCTCAGTAAACAGTCAACGGAGAGGTTGTGGTTAAACATCAAAAGTGTCCCCTGCAGTGTGGCTGTGTTTGAATGTGAGGGAAGGAGGAGAACATGAAAGCAGCTTTACAGTGCAGTTGTCCTAGGGGCATCACTGAGTGAGTGAGTGTATCAAACCCAGCTTGCTTCATATTTCAGTGGGTTTTGTTGGTGTGAATTTTTGCCATTCCAATGAAATGAGGTCCTTTCATACTAGTGGCCGCAAAGCCTTCCAGATAATTTACTCCATAAAGGTCTGTATAGGGAATCATGATAGACATGTTTTCTCTTTCGACTTCAACGATCACAACTTTCGATCGAAAGTGAAGTATTTATTTCCTTAACAGTTTCACTCATGCTCGGTACAGCTGCTGTTAGTCGGGAGTGTGAAAAGTGACCGCCAGCATGGAGAAAGCTAATTGGACCAGACACGTACACTGACAAGCATTGTTCCTGGGGGGAAAGCTGCGCTCTTTCACTTGAGCTTGAGTGAAAGAGCTTGCAGAGAACTGAATGAGGGGTTTAGGAACAACTGGAGAGACAGTCCTTTATCAGCGGATGCCACAGAGATTGTTGCTGAGTTACATCCGAGTAATGTGGGCTTTGGCGAGTTAAGCTGTCCAAATTGACAGCGTTCACATGCTGACTGGGTCAGTTCTGCCCACAAAGGAAGCGCACCGTGGATGCTCCTCCTTTCGTCCCATTCAAAGCCAGGGCTACGCGTTCCAAGCTCAGCTGGATACAGACAAGATGACTATTGTAAGGTCTGAAGCATGGTATGGAGTCAACATGCCACATGTATGGGCCGGCTACTGCTATCAAGTTAAGTCACGATTTTGCAAAGTTTCGAAATCACAAACGTTTCTGTGAAACACCTTTGATGGTTTATAAAGTTCTGCTTAATGACACACCATATGTGTCTGTGACGGGGGATTTCTCCATCAGTTTGGAGCATAGAGTATCAGCTTTCCCTCATCTGCTGCGCTTAACTCCTAATCAGCTGGCTGAAAGAACACAAAACCTTTGTGTTGCTTACATACTAGACAAATTTGTTTGTAAGTAAATATGCTGTATTTGCCAAAAAAAACAAAACAAAACAACAACACACAACCAAACAATAAAAACTACAACCTGATCTAGACCTCCTAGTCCATTCTACTGTCTGCTTGACATGGAGGTAGTCTGACGTAAGTATTATTTTCTGTACCCACCCATTAGGAACTGCTAGGAGTCTCCACGGACGTTCTTAAATAGCACCGTTTTATTTGACCGAGTTGACTGCGAGTGCTGCCAGAACAATAACACTCCCGTACAATGGGTGGTGCCAAACACAGCGCATTTTGTTTTTAAAAAAGCAGCAAGCTAAATTACAAGCTGGGAATAAAAACAAAGACACTTGTTTTTAAAAAAAAACACACCGTGGTGAGATACTGGTGGTTTTCCCAGCGTGGAAATATCACAAATCAGCCACAAAACTAAATTGATATTCTGATGAGAAATTGCTCAGATCACACTTTTTGGCTCTTCCCTTCTCAGCTGACACTGTTTAACGAGTGCATCGCCGGCCTTTATGAGCCTGTAGTAAAAACTGTGTATTACAGATTTGTTGCATGGTAGTTCAGCTGAGCTAAATATAGTTGGAAAATGAGTTTAAAGTGTTTTAACTCTGAACAAAACCTTCTGTTTATGTTTTATATGTTTTAAACTGATGTGAAAGCAATTTATTTCCCAAGACATATTTGAGACCTAACAACTGATGACAGATTGGCAAACCACATAGCCATATCCACATCTAAAGAAGTCCCAAAGACTGGTCTGACCAGTAATAATACTGTTGCTCTGTTGGATTAAAAGGCCTTAGAAGCCAGAATGGCCCCCGCTCCATTGTCCTCTCAAAGCTCTGTTTCCTCTGGTTCCTGTTTACGCATCCCCTCCCAGTTTGTTCACATTCTTTCACGCAGAATAAAGTGAAACCTTTAGCACTAATTGATGATTTATTTAATCAACTGCTTAGATGGCACTAACATTACAGGATATTTTATGGTCTTATGGTTTTTAAATGTGGAACAAGCGTGGTGCCGTCCACAGGGGAGATGCTATGGTTTTAAACTCACTCTGAGGGTGTGTATGACTACATCCTGGGCCTCCAGTTCTCCCTCCAGGATACTGAGGAGAGTCAGCAGCTCTGCTCGGCTTAGAGCCTCCACGTTCATCTTCTCCACCTGAGATGAGAAAGACCTAGAATTAAACATATAATCAAACATAACAATATTTTGAGACAAACATATAAAGGTATTTCGGAAATATCTTCAAAACAAGATATCAGGAAAAGCTCTGGGATTTGATTTCTGGCCCATACTGTCCTGTTTATTGTGTGTTTGATCATGAGTGGTACAGAAGTAATTTACAGTGAGACTTGGGGGTCCCATCTGTGGCCTCAGTGCTGCGCTCAGGGTTATAAACAGGAAGCCATTAACATATCTGTCCGTTTTATTGCACGGGGACAGGGGACAGTTGCCTGTTTTATTCTGTCTCAAATGTTAGCAAAAATATGTATACGCTTTAGATCTTAAGGCTAATGTTTCAGAATTTCCCGCACTTATCTTTTTCTTCTTTTTTCTTCGTCACAGTTCTTTTTATCTGATGTATTGTGTGATTCATCTGCTAAGTCCCGTGTGGTCAGAGAAACCAGACATGACACATACATCCCACATCTGACCTCATCTATGAGAGTGTAAGAAACCCAAAACAGTTATCTCAAATTTCTGGAATGTGGCTGCTCCCTTCAGTGTTAATTAAACGTTTGACAAGGTATGTGTCAGCTGTGAAGTCAGATAACCGATGCTTGATAATAATCAACTTATCACCCCCGCCCCCCACCACACACTGTGTTTTGATAAGACACCATGGTGCAAGAACAACTGACACAGCATTACATATTCCCAGAAGTAACATTATTCCTACTCAAGAGTTTGTCTAACGTGTGGGTCCCAAATCAAAAGCAGGCCTGCTGCATACTGTGCTGGAAAGGTATTCAAGATTTTTACATTAAAGTTACTTAATTAAATATATGTCGTTGGAATTTTACATAACGGACAGACGCAAAGCAGTGCATGGCTGTGAAGGAAAAGGAAAAGGGTTCGTCGTTTATGAAACTTTACACAAAAACAAAATCTAAAAAGTGAAAATGTATTCAACCTGGTTTATTTGGATACCCCTAAATAAAATACAGTTCATCCAAATGTTCCCAGAATTTCCTTAATAGGATTCAAATGTATGTTATTAATTGTCACTATTTATAGAACTGTTCCATGAAGGCCATTAGATTTCTTTTGGAGAATGTTAGTGAACAAATATTAAAAAAAACACCAAAAACAAAGGAGACAGGTCAGGAATAAAATTATGTATAAGTTTAAATCAGGGTTTTGCTATGGAAACAAAACCCCAAGAAAGAACTTTATATGAAAACGGAAAGATGATGGCATGACTGCAAAACTATTAAGACATGGTTTCCATCAAAGCTGACAGGTCAAGCATGTAGAGCATAACTGACCAAATCAGCTAAACTTTGGAGGAGCTGGAGAGATTCATAACTCAGGTGGGAGAATATGTCGAAAAGACAACTATTACTTGTCTGCTTTACAAATCTTGGCCGTTAAAGAAAAGATTCTAAGTGTTTAAAGGCATGTAGGAAAGAGACGAGAGACACATAAAACGAGGGGCTTGGGTCAAATGAGAGCAGAATCAACAAGAAACCAAGACTACACATCACTCTGAAAACCCCAGCCAGCCTCATGATGTGTAAATGCTTTTTCTCAAACAATAAAGTGACGCTGTTGAATCTGCTTGGACTTGATGGGAATGTCTATAGACCAGAAGGACAAATTTAAGAAAAAAAAACTTTGTATGGTGCTACTTTGTAAATAGCACTTGGCAAAACTTGCATTGCAAATAAAGCTTTTAGAGACAAACACCAAAAGAATATCAGCTGTAATAATGTGCAATGTAATGTGGTTTCAACAGAGTGTTGACTTGGAGGGCCTGGATAGCAATGCCCATCACACTTAACCAGATTTTTATTTTCAAAAAACTTTAAAAACATGTTTTTTTTTTCTTTCCAAGACACATTATGTGCTACATTTTATTAGTCAATAATATAAAAGCACCATAAAGAACATTTCAGTGTGTGGCTATAAAATGTTAAAATAGTCTAAATACTTTTGCCATGCACTAGATCTTTTCTAATTTCTTTTTTTCAGTCTAATAAAATATTTGTGAAGCCAACTGATTTAACAAACCTTCCCTTTTCATCTCACAGTCATGGGGTATGCAAGAGTTTACTTTCTGACATAAACATTCCAACCACATTCTCTGACTCTCCAAAATTCCTATGTGTTTTCTGTGGCTCACCGCACATTCACAACAAAGCAAAAGAGTGTGAACTAATTTACCAACTTGTTATGCATCTCAAGGGTGGCCAGTCTTGCCCAAATGCATTCTTGCAAGTCAGTGAAAACATTAGTCTTTGCATTGTGGCTGCAAAGACTCCCTGCAAAGATACCTGATATCATGGCTTATAAATCAACTACCATGGAAAATCATCCAGCATTCCAGGGATACCCACACCATGGGAATAGTCTGAAGTAAATTGCTGAGACCCACTTTGAAGCCCACATGCTTTTAAGTGGCAGCTTTGCACTTCGCATAGACGCTAATAGATTACTTAGAAACTGCAAGGATATTATTGAGGTCCACATTTAGAAATCAGAGATATTCAAAGTTACTTACGGCTTAGTGGGAAAGAAATGGCAGAGTGAGAAAGAAGAAACTGTCACCGGATATAATTCATAGTTTGTTTCTACGTTTACTTCTTCCATCTGTAAAGTTAGCTCAGGGACTAGTCATTCTAAATGAAAAGACAGGATCCATGCTGGTAATGATTGAGTGTTTTTGTGCTTTACAAAAGATCACTGTGCTCCTTGGATCCACCTGCCCACGTGAGCCTTTGTCTGACACATGGCTCTATCATTATTTTTCCCAAATTATGCTATTCAGTTCAATTGTATAGTGACACAGGCCTCACAAATACATCACACAATAGCCATCATCCATCGACGGCCTGCAGTGAAAATGGCAAAATCAATAATGAATCATTATAGTTCAAGTACTATTACCATAGCTACAATTGAAAGAAAAAATAATTGAAATCCTGTTATAGCTCAATTTATTTAACATCATAACTTAAAAAAAATAAAAAATAAAAATACATGTATGCAATCCAGACTTGAATGTTTACTTGAATTGCAAAGCCAATCATCGTGAAAAATAATTAACATTATGGGACCAACACATGCAATTACCCATTTTTGCCTTTGAGCCAATACGAAAAGCTATACGTACGAAATAAATAAGAGGTCAATGTTTCCCCCGGGCTCACCGTGTGAACATACCTTCATGCGCTCTTGTCTGGTCGCATTAATTGTTTCCCAAAACCAGAAACGAGACTCCACAACAGCATGAATCAATGCTCTCCACTGTCACAGGCGCTCCTGCTCTCAGGCGAGCAGCGTGAACAACAGACTCTCATTGACGAGTCAGTAAGCCAATCAACGACGCGTAGAGCGACGCACCAACCAATGGTTGTCAGGACTGTCGCCAGGGGGCGGTTCTAAGGGCGTAACCCGCGCCTGTGGGATAAACCTCTTTGTTTCATCCGGACGTCCAACGGTTAGATTACTGACCACACAAGTGTAAAATAGTCGTTTTATTTATTTTCTTCAAACAAATGTGTCCATACTGAAATGTGGCACTTATCCCGATGAGAGGTTTCAAACTGGAAGTAAAATAGCGCGTGAAAAAAAAGCTAGTTTATCTAAATAATACAAAAAAATAATAAAACAAAGTAGCGGAATAGTGGGGGGAAGATCAAAAATGTTTTGCGATTTTCTTTTAACGAAACACGTTTATTTTTTGTGAACATATAAAACCGTCCAACCCGACTCCACTCCTTCCACAACATAAGAAAATCCCGACTCAGAATGAGTTGAGCTGTCCACGATGCGTCATCTCCCCTTGACGGCCAAATAAGAGCAGCACAACACAGTTTCTATATTCAACACAGCGCCACACACCGAGGCGCCTGGAAATATTCCCCCACTATTGATTTGTGTGTTTTTCTATTTTTTTTTTTTCGGAAGAAATCTAATTTTCCTGAGTCTATAAATCTTATCCGAAATCTGTATTCCACCTGTCACGAGTGTCAAAGAAAACTGTTTTGTTTTGTTTTTTTCTTTGAAATCAGGCTATGAATTGTATGATATGTTCGCCTTCGCTTCTTTTGTTTTTTGCTGTCACAGTCCATTGTAAAGAAAGTACACAGTGCCGACAAGGATGTGACGGTTTTGTAATGGGATCTTGTGCAGTACAAAGGGTACGGAAGCGCATTGCTGTCACGCAGAAAAAAAAAATTCGAGCGCTATCACGTTATAACGTGATACGTATCTTGTTAAAACGTGATACGTGATACACAGTAGTTTCATAAAACTACTGTGAATATGTAAAATAAAAAAATAAAAAAATAAAAAAACGAGAAAACCAAGATAATCTTTCAGACTTATGGAAAGACAAATAAAGTAGCATTTAATTAATTCAAAATCAATTAGAGAATTATAAAAATACTAAATTAGATTCTATACACTTTTATAGAACTTGAATGTAAAATACTGG
>CAEGAF010172584.1:0-58459 GCA_903067075.1 Micropoecilia bifurca
AGTCATCACAATTTTAAAACTCTTCTCATTGCAAATAAACTGAAATACTATTTACAGTCTGTAGCTCTATCAGGGTTCCCGTAACCACACTATTAATCAACAAAGTCTGGTGGAATAAAACCCTGCCAATTTTTCCAATAATTCTTACATTTTCCAGATTCCAATCTGATGGAAAAAGTCAGGCTTTCCATAATATAGATATTATGCATTATGTCAACCCAATCTTCCCTTTTAGGAGCTTCTGCATTCAGCCATTTCATGGTAATGGCTGTTTTACTTGCCACCAATATCATCCTATACAAATATCTATCGCCTCCACTTCTACGTCCTGTCAAAGGGTATCATGTAGGCACAATCCAAAAATACATGAAAATGACCCGCTCTGTCTTTTCTGCACTGCCTCCAACATCTTGTATCATGGTATTTTTTTTGTGTGCAGGTGTACGTAAATATCTTACACTATTCTTCCAGCCAAACTCTCTCCACAAAAGGGAGCAAGATGGAAAGCTTTTATTCTATTTATGAAAGAAAAAAAGAAGTGAAGATAAATAAATTTGTTAAAGCCTTAAATAGGTGCTGCTTTGATGCTTCAGTTATTCTCCAGAGGAAGTAAAAGGTAAAGTAAACCTCAATGTGAACAGAACAAATAGACATAAAAATGTATGAAGACACAATATGGATTAGGCGAAAAATATCAATACTGATAAAAAACAAGCAAGCAAACTCAGTTTTTATTAGGATAGTAATGTAAACAAAATTAGAGCAAAAATAAAAATGTTGAATATAAACAAGAAACACATCCAAAAATCTTTGTTTCTTTAGAACAGTGTTTTTTTTTAAATTTCTTTTAATTTGTAATATTTTACTGATTTCTAATTATTGCCATTGTTTTTAATCTTTATTATTGTACAGCGTTTATAAATCAAATGTGTTACTATTATTTTTATTGAAAGCCAGATCTCTGTTTCATTCATCATTAGCACCTGCTTGTTCTTGCAAGGTGTTGGTGTTTCTCTCCAGCAATCATTAGAAAACACAGACACACAAGACTATTACACACACACACACACACACACACACACACACACACACACACACACACACACACACACACACACACACACACACACTGGTACCTGTAAGGGCAAAACCATGATTACATGTTTTGTATGTATGATTGTATTACATGCATGTATGATTGTATTACATACATACGAAACATGTATGTAATCATGTTTTTGGACTTTTGGAGGAACCTGGAATACCAGGAGAAGACCCACGAATGCAAAACATGGAAAGTCAATGCAGAAAGACCCCAAGCTGCTTGCTGCAAGCCAATCAATCAATCAATCAATCAATCAATCAATCAATCAAGTTTATTTGTGCAGCATATTTCAGTAATAAGCCCGTTTTCCCACCAATATAATTAGTTTCGTAAAGAACAAACTGTATTTTTATTTTTTTTAGTGAAGCAAAGACTCTCCAGTTCAGTTTCAACTAGCTTAAGTAATTTAAATTTTAAATTTGAATGTATCAAATTAGAGAAAAATGTTTTTAAATTTCTGTTTCAGGTGACATTGTTTTAATTCTCTGTGTTTATTTGTGGGAAAATGAAAAAACGTTAAGGTAAAATTCACAGGTGTGCAATCACTAGCTTCACATCTCATCACATTTAGATTTGATTATTTTTTCCGTAAATGAGTCTAATCAGTTCGTTGTGAAAAACGAGTCGTTTAAATGTGTCAAAATTGTGTTTTCATATTTCTTTCGTATTCACTTCCATTCATTAAATACTTCTGAACAGAGATACAGGAAGCTGTCCTTTCAGTACGGTTTAATTTGCACAGCGTCGACGCCAGAAAGGCTCTGCAGGTGGACACAAAATGACTTCTGCTGTAGTGGAAGACGGTACTAATTGAATGAAATGCAACAATGCAGAGGCGTTAAAAGAGAGAAGAGGAGGTTGCATGTGATAATAATTTTCATTACTGATAAATGTCACCCTAAATGTCAGAATGTAGGGAAGAATCCTCTGATACTGACCTTTATTTCTAACAAATAATCTGAAATGTGTGTGCAGATGTGCAAGTTACATTTTGCAAGATAAAAAAAAGAAAATAACTATCCTACTCTGTGGCAGATTTTGGTCAGTTACAAATTAATATTAGGGTGTGTCTGTTGTCACAATGATCTCATGTAACAAAACGTGGGTAGATATAATTACCAACTTCCCCCTTCTGCGTGGCTGCATTGCAGAAATTATGATAATACATTTGCCTCATGTTCACTGAAATATATATTTTTTAAAAGGAACCATTTTAAATGCCAGAAAATACTTTCAGATGTGATGGCAGTAAAACGATAAAGGATGTAGCGTGACAACAGCGTCACAGTTTCTGAAGCAGAAACTGAAACACTGACAAGCCCAGGTCAAGCCTCAATTCACGGCTGTATAACATATCAGAACGTTTTGGCTGTAGATTATTATTTTGTACATTTCTGTCATGATACAAATCTTAAAGTTAATTCATAAAGGTCTTAAAAAGTCTTAAATTTGAAATGGTGAAATCTGCAGAAACTCTGCAACAATGACGGCAATAAAAATCAAAATGTCACCAAGTATTTTTGCCTAGTTTCTACTTTCTTGTGCAAATATCTTATTTCACTTTAAATAAGACAAAATTAACTTACAATTAGCTTTTTAACAAGATATGTTCTAATAATATTTAGTAAAATTGATTAAAAAATAGTTCTAGTGCCACTGGCAAGTAATTTTATTTAAGACACGGTGAAAAATGTCTTGTTATAAGTGAAATTAGTTTTTGATTTAAACTTTCTGAGAAGTGAAAAGTTGAGAGTTTTCCAGCTTGTCAGAGTTTAGATAAAATATGTTTAAATAGTAACTGATAAGCAAGTGTCAGGGCAGTTTACAACACTTCAAAAATACTAAATCTTAATTGAGTTTATTTAGAATGTTTCAGCAACAAGGCAGTTCGAAGCCTTTATATCATAAAAACAAAATTAAAAAGTCATAAAAACATAGAAACCAGTAACTAGTAATAAGAAAAAACCAACTTACAACTAACTTTTCATCAGGATATTTTAATATTGACTAATAAGTAACTTGGCAGATTATGTCACTTATAACAAGATATTTTTCCCATAAGTGAAATAATCTGCCAGTGGAGCTTGTACTTTTTCATCAACATTAAGGAGGTACTGACTTAAAACAAGCTCTTGTTTTGTTTAGAAAAGCTACTGATAGGTTTTGTCTTATTTTTACAGAAATTAGACAAAAATGCTTGGTAAGATTTTGTGTTTTTTCAGTTTAGCTTGGATATTGTATTGTATTGTATTGTATTGTATGAAGAATAGATAATACCCCCTATATGTATGTGTTTATTTTGTCCTTGTTAGTTTTGTTATTTTAGCGGTGATAATAAGCCGTCACTGTTGCTCTGCTTCGTCTCCAGTCCTCAAACAGCTGGAGGAGCTGCTGAGCGACATGAAGGCCGACGTGACTCGTCTGCCAGCCACCATCGCCAGGATTCCCCCCGTGGCCGTGCGGCTGCAAATGTCCGAGAGGAACATCCTGAGCCGCCTGGCCAGCCGGGGGCCCGACGTCACGGCCCAGAACCAGTCCCAGACCTCACAGCAAATGCAGGTGCCGCGCTGACAGATCCCATCGCACCTTTTCTCCCATCTCGCTCACTGACAGAGGCTAGCCACGCTCACCTCACCTCCATGTAGCAGATGTTGTTTATTTTATTCATCTTGTACAGCACAGTCAGGTCAGTCGTTGCTCTACACCTGCGGACAGCAGCCGGATTTTATAGAAGGACTGGAAATGTAGATAAACGACGGGAAGCTAAATCCAAGCATTTTTCCTTCTGGGATCACCTGAGCACCGACATGCAGGCAGCTCCTGCCCACAGCAGCCTCTCCAGCGCGTGTAAAATATATGTGTGTGTCATTAAACCGATCATGTTTGAGGCGTCCCAGTTCTCTGTATTAACCTTTAGGTCGCGGGGGGATTTTACTGCGTCACTTTCACCTGTAGGATCTTGTGAAACTCCCGGCGTTTTTGTTAGAAGCCTCCATGTTGTCTCTGAGTCGGTACCGGTACGTTTGATGGGTGTAAGTGTGTTTCAGGCGGGGCGGGTTACCGTGCGTCTCTACGGCAGAACGCCTCGCCGCCGATGCGTCAGGTCTGTTACCTCCTCTCCTCTCCGTCCTCCCAGCTGGCCCATCAGGTGAGCTGAACTGGGACCAGCTCTTTGTGCACACACCACAACCAGAACCATTACATTCCTAACAGAACCACAGATTTACTCAACTGAGACTTTTCCTCAAATGCTAAAAAAATAAATAAATAGAATAAAACCATCTCCACTTGCTTTTTGGTACATTGGACAGTTTTTGGGAAAGATAACAATCTTTTGAGTTTATTTAATTTTTCTTGTCTGTTGTTATGTTTTACCTTATAAAATATGATTGTTACAACCTTGTTGTTTTTATTGTCGCTGTTTGTTTTTATGACCTACAATAAAAAAAGTCAAATGTTTCTCATCCTTTCTATTCCTTCATTTTTTTTAATCAAATCTGTATGTGATAAAATGTCTCAATATTTTTACAAAATAAAGTAACTTTTATGCTTTTGTAGGAGACAAATTATAAGAAAAAACTTTAAATTTCTTGTCAGGTATTTATACCTGTGGAGCACCGACTCTGCTCTCAGGATGAGCATCATCCTAAAGGTATTTATGTTTTGCAACTGTTTTTAATAATTAATATTTATATCCCACAATCATTTTCATATGTTGCAACACAAGAATTGAGTATATTTTGCTCTTCAGCTGGAAGTATTTTGTACGTCTCTACCAGGTTTGCACATCTAGAGATCGAACTCTGCCCATTTTTTATTGCAAAGTGCCTCAAACTTATTCATAATTCTCTAAACGACTGGAAATTATAATTATAAACTTATTACTTTTATGTCACAAGTTCATGTGTCAGAATTCTGCACCATTAAAATCCAGATGCGGTAACTTTACTAGGCCTTTATGGTACTTTAACTGGACCATTTGACACACACAGCCTATGTTCACACAGCTGGTAAAAGCAACTCAAATCTGCCTTCTTTTTCCCATATGTGACATATATCCAACATTTTCTCTGCAGACTGAACGGCCCAATTCTTATCTTTTCACCCTAAAAAATCTGATCTGTGCCGCTTCCATATGTGGAAATAAACTGGTTTTCAATTTGAATGTATATGACGCATTTTATGTTATTAATGTTAGCAGAAAAAGACAGATGCTATAAATCAAGGTGTAAACAATGACTGAAAATTATAATTATGAACTTGTGAAAAAAGTCTGTGTCACTGCATCAAATCGCTATCCCAGCACTCTTGGCTCTGATTACAATCCAAACACTTCTCTACAGAATTTGCTCTTAATTCTCCACAAAAGGTCATTGCCATTAGTTGTGCTTTCCTTTTATTAACTTCCCTCTTGTTATTGTCTCGTGACAATGTTGTAGGCTCCCCTTGCTGAGTAAACTTTAAAATAGATCCACAAACATATTTTATACAAATGTGTACTAATTTCCATTATTACTCCCATAAACAAAGCGCTGCTATGTGACGTCTGTTCTTCTGTGCATGTGACTTTGGGGATGTAAACTCAGACACAGAAGTCTGAGTGCGACTGGGTTTAGTTAGTGTTATGAATGACTGAAGTTTAAACTTCAGAGGAGTTTAAACTTCTTCTGATCCTACTGGAAAAAAAATACCCACCATGGCTTGACAATAAATCAATAACAATATATATCGCGATAGACACGTGATCATTATCAAGCATCGATATATCTGGCAGCCTAACCAATATGACCCTTTGCATGTGACATCATGGTATCAAGAACTCCGCCCACTCCGCTATGAAGGACATTAAAACAATGCGCTCTTTTAAAGCTAGTCTTAAAATCGGATATCTGTTATCTAAGGGTGTGTTCACACTGCAGCCTGAAGTGACAATTCCGATTTTTTTTTTTGGCAATTCCGACTTTTTTGCGGGTCGTTCTCACAGCCAGTAAATGAACCTGTATGTGTCTGCAGTGTAAACGGGTAAACGACCTGAAGGTGTCCCGCATGCGCAGTAGAGGGCGCAATAGCGTCAGTGTTCTGCCGGAAGTAAACATGGAGGCTAACGGTGGAGCTTAGCTTACACATTTGAAGATGTTGCCTGGCTAGAGCAACATATTAATAACTTAATCCTCATATAGTCGTCATGGTTGTTTTTCTTTCCACTTGCTCGTATCAGGACACAGAATAGTGAGATTTGTTGAGAATCAGTGACTTTCAGTTCGGATGAATGCGGCCTGGACTTTGGGTCGCATTTGAATCGGATAGTATCGGATATGAGTCACATTCGAAATAGAATCCGATCTGTCCTGTTCACACTGCCATGAAAAGATTGGATACAGGTCACATTGTAAAAGAATCGGAATTGGGTCACTTCAGGCTGCAGTGTAAACGCAGCCTAATATAGCTTCTATTCAGTTGATTTCGCTTTAATATGGTCATAGTGTGCTGCGCAGTAAACAGACAAGAATGCAAACCAAATTTGTCATTTTATTTGATAACCTTTATTGAAAAAAAAAATGGCGGCGATGGTAGCAGACGTCAATCATAAGACCTGTCAGCCATCGTTGAAATTGCAGATTTGCGGCGAACACTTTTTACAAGGTAAGAAAACTAACGTTTGTAAACTTACATTATAAGTAAGTATGATTAGGAAGATATCAAATATCGCACTGTGTAAAAGGTACGTTTATAATCATTAGTAACCATGGAGACAGCGCAGCACCGTCATGTAGCCTAGCATCATGTATGTTAGCATCGCGTATTTTGTGCGTTTTCTTGTTGCTTCAGTGTGAAGGGAAACACTGTTTATGACATAGTGATGTAAATCATGTGGTGTGAATCCAGGCAAAGTCGGTAATTTGATCGACACGTCAGGAGGGAGGAGGTAGGGGTCGGTTTCTATAGCTACCGTTGTCTACGAACCATAACCGGGTCAAAGGAAAAGCTTTAGCCGCTCAACCTCTCATAAATTAATTAATTTATTTAATTTAAAAAAAGAACAACCCTGACCATCCTCTTCATGAGACTGTTGGGAAAACAGAGTGTCTTTAGTCAGAAGCTTTTTTGAATTCACTATAATACTGACTGCTATCAGAGATCTTTTCTGCCAACAGCCACCACTATCTACAATAACTCTTTGAAGGATTTGAATTAACATGAATTACAACATTTAATTTTCCTTTGGGATCAATAAAGTATTTATGACTTTGAATTCAGTGAGTGGCACCAACTAATTCAGTTGTCCTTTGGTTACCTAGCAACAACTTGCAGAGTAACTTGTGGTTACCTAGTAACAATCTCTCGAGTAACTTGTGAATTAGGAGTTAAAGGTTTCATCACTGTCTCATAACTGCTTAAAAATAAAATAAACAGCGTGGAGTGAAAACTGGATAAAACAGGAAAGGATACATAAACAGTTTGGTCATACTTGACATATTTAAAACAAAAAACTAATAAATAATTATCAATATTGACCAATATGATAATCGTGACATGTTTTTCAGCCATATCTTCCAGCCCTAATCTCCACAGGAGGATGCTGCCACCACCGTGTCTCACAGTGAGGATGGTCTGAGTAGCAGTTTCTCTCCTTGCAGCATTTTGAGTGAAGGCCTAAAGGTTTAACTTTAGTATCATCGTCTTCTAGAGGCTTGCTGGACTATTTATGGCTACACTCAACCGATGGCTTCCTTCTTCACGCTCTTCTTTAAAGGTCAGACTTGTGGAGGGAACAACAACTGGTTGCCCCGTCAACAGGTTCTCTCCTCTTGTTTGGTTTTCTGGTTGAAGCTCAGCCTGTCAGCTTGGGTGTTTGTTTATATTTGTAGCTGAGCTGCTCTCTTGTTTACGTTTCATCCCTGACCTGCCTGCAGTGTTCTTTGGTCTTCATGATGGTTTTTTTCCACCAATGTTCTCTAACAAACCTTCAAAGATCAGTTGGGTTTGATTATGTGTAGCAAAGGACGAATCTGCAGCCAATAATTAGTATTGATTTTACTCAGTTATTATTGGATTAATCAGTTAACAATAGGAGAGCAAAGATTCTTAAGGATTTATTATTTTTTTATTAAATTTGAAACAGGTAAAACTAAAACTGCTACATGAGTACTGAGAGTTTTTTTTTATCTTAAATGAAATATGTAAATATTCTTGAATAGTTTTGGCTTATTTACAGCTCTGAATGTGTTATTTCAGAAAATTACCTTTTTTAGAGTGTATACTCCAATTAACAATTTGATTACTAAATGAGTTGACTGTTAGTTTAATAATTGACTCATCACAGTTAATATGATTAATCGCTTCATTTGTACAGGATTTTGATTAGATGTACCAGAATAAAAAATGCAAATGCACACACGTTTTTCACTTTACTTCACAAATATGTATTATTCTCTTTCAGTCTATTTAAAAAATATCAATCAGCAGTTTGTTTGAACTGGCTTTTAAAATCTTCTTTTTGATCAATTATTTCCTACAATTTGACGTCCAGTCTTGTCTATCTGATGCCGATATTATGTTATTTTATTTGAACGCTCACAGTGTGGAGCGCTCTTATCATTTGCATGCAGGCCTCGAAAGATGGGTCAAAATTTACATGGAGGCAAATGTAGATCCAGGGTGGTGATAAAAGCCGGACGCTCTTCCTCATGGAGCAGGTTGTGAGCAGAGGGTCAGGGGCGAAGCGGAAAAGACACATTTTCCTCCTGCAGATAGTGAAATAATTGGGACGAATTAGAGTAAATTACAGGGTGGGAAGGGCGGTGCAGCTTTGATAGCTTATCGTAGGAAGAGTTGTTGGCTGGAGTCGGGCTACTTTTTGATAGGTCACCAGAAAATGGAGAAAGGAAAAAGAGGGGAAATAAACTGTGAATGGAAAAAACTTTGACAGTTTTCACTCCATCCTTAATTTACAGCCGTCACTTCCTGATCAGGACAAACCCAACGCTGCGCAGACACCGACAGGAGCCCCAGCAATGTCTTGTGGGTGAGTGGTTTACGTTTTACCTGATGCCTTTGTTTTTATTTCCAACAAGATGCTGTGGTGTTTTTCCACCTGCTTTCACTTTTTTCCACTTTGCTGCTTTTCTTTTTGTTTTGTTGAATCTGGTGGTTTGTTGGGAAATTGTCTCAGAAATGTGACTTATTGATTGAAAGCTGGTAAAAAGTTATTTAATTAGACGAGAAAAAACAAAACCATTTAACTTTTAGTTTTCTTTTTTAAATTTAGTCATTTTATTTTGAGTTTTTTGTTTTAAAGTAAAAGATAAAAGGATCTAAATCATGAAATTATATCAATACATTGACGGTCAAGCAGCTTTACGTTTGATCAAAGATGATTATAAAAAATCTCTGAGAAATTGATGTGAAATTGTTGATGTGAAATTTGGGTCAGACTCAGAAAGGAATCAAATGTAAACTGAACTCGATTTTTTTTCAAATATTTTCTAGATTGTTCATTCCTTCTTTCCTTGTGATTTTAAGTTTCTTTCTGCCGTTCTTCCTCGTATCCATCCATCCTTCCTTCCTTCTTTCCTTCTCTAGGATGTCTCTTTTGGTTCTCTTTAACAACTGAGAGAAACCTTTTCATCTGAGAGACTGGGAACCTCACAACAAATTCCTTCATTATGTCCTTTTCCCTCTGAACTCTCCTTCCTCTTATTACTTGCGTCCTTCCTTTCTTGCTTGTCATTTTTTCTTTTCATCTCTCTTTCCTTCCTTCCTCCCTTCCTTCTTTCCTTTGTTCCTTCCTTCCTTCCTTACTTCTATTCTCCCTTCCCTCCTTCCTTTCTCCTATTCATCCTTCCTTCCCTCCTTCCTTCCTCCTATCCTTCCTTCCCTCCTTCCTACCTCCTATTCATCCATTCTTCCTTCCTTCCTTTCTCCCTTCCTTCCTTCCTTGCTCCTATCCATCCTTCCTTCCTTCCTCCCATTCTTCTTTTCTTCGTTATTCCTTCCTTCCTTCCTTTCTCCTTGCTCATACAATAGGTCTCATATATTTATAGTGAATTTTTGTATTTTAAAATAGGTTTAAAGAACTGAGGATTTCTGAAAATGTGACTTTAGAAAGTTAATTGATTAAAATAAAGTAAATAGAAACATTTATAATAACCCTAATAACCCTGTAAAACTGCTGAAGTCCCTCAGTTACATTTATTTTATTAAAAATATTTGATTATTACAAACTCCGATGAAAAAAAATCCATTTAATAGGTATTGTTTCCCCTACTGAATAAATGTAAAAACATTTCTGGTTGAATTTATAGACAATAAAAATCAGACTGCAGAGCTGTAATAAAACTTTTAAATCTTTTTTGCACATCATTAACAGTAAATAAATAGTCAAATGGTTGCTTGCATTTTTGATGCTAGATATGCACAGATAAGGATCGTCGACAGGTTTTAACCAGCTAATACACTAAAGAGGAACATAACCGAACGGCTTCATGCACAGAAGAAGTTTTGTAATCAGTGTGAGCATTAGAAGCAAACCTGCATTAAACTCCTGCGAGCGACAACAATCTGGGGCTCTGCTGCAGCTTCATGTGTTGCAACGCTCAGCGCATTGACCAAACAATCGGGGGAAACATTGTTGTTGTCACTCTGCGGCTGCGACAACTCAACCAGAATGAGCGCTGCACGTGTGTGTGTGCGCGTGTGTGTGTGTGCGTGTGTCTGGAGGAGGGACAAAAAGTCGAAGCAGCTTTATAACTGTTGCAGAGCGTCACAGTGAAATGAGAGGAATAAAATGCAAGCAGCCGGCGTTAACCACGACGACACCTGCAGGGCTGCATGTGTGCTAAAATGTGCTGCCAGCGCGCGTTGGGGGCAGGGAGGAGCGCTCCGTGCTTTATGCGTATTCCTCCACAATTTCTCACTCTGAAAGTTTTAAAGTCGACTCTGAGGAACTGGTTCAACGTGGATCTGGACAGAAACTATTAGTGGATTAAACTTAGACTGTTTATTTGTGATGCTTTAGGAGGAAGCCTTTTCTATTATCCTTTACAAAATGACTAATTTGGATGAAATGTTTACCCCTGCAAATACTTTGGCAGTTCAACACACCCACACAGGCGCGCTTTGCAGAGGGGGGGAGGTCAGATTGCAAATGAGGAAGTGCTCAGTGACTCTGACCTTTGTGTGTTACATGCACACACAGTCATACACACCTGGAAGTAAAGGAGAAACGGCAGCAGTGGCAGACAGGTGGGAAGGTTGAGACACGAAAACGTCAGAGTTTTTTCATTTCTGAACTTCTGTGAAGCACGATGGAGTAGCTGGTGGATCCACCAGTGAATGGATCTGCATAGGAAACTCCAGTGATGGAGCCGAAACCTTCTCTGCTCTCAGATTCGATGAGGTCTTGTTGTGGCCGTCATTAAGAAACGCGAAGAAACGAGAGACACGAGCGAGAAGAAGAGGAAAAGAAAAAAGCTGCGTGTCTATCTGCTGGAGGAATTCCGGCCTGTCAGCTAATTTTGTTCCTGTCTTGCTTTCACTATTTTGTGAAAGGAGACGTAAAAAGGAAGGAAGAGAGCGAACGACGCAGAAGGGGGAAGAGACAAACGTATACTGTGTGAACGTCCCGGCGAGTGACAGTTGTTTTCTGGAGCAGCTGAGAAGAGTAAGTGTTTACCTGCTTCTGGTTGGCGCTGGGTCGAGGTAGGAAGAGGTCAGACTGCAGGAAGGTGCTGAGACAAGGAGCATTAATTAGTGTTTTGTGAATGTGATGCAATAAAGCCAGAGATAGATGCAACAGTTTTGATGTTTGGTGGAAAGACGTTCGTGTCAGTCGTCTGGTTAGCGTCTGCGACAGCAGATGTGCAAGAAAGAGAGAACTCGTGTTAAAGTGCACAAGGAGAGAGGAAGTAGCTAAAAAGTTAGTCTTTAGTCTTTTTTTTGGTGAGATTAAGGATCAAAAAGGAAAGAGAAAAGGCTTGTGCTTTTGAGTTTGCACGTGTTGCACAGGTACAAGTGACTCTTGTTCTCTCTCGTCCCAGAAAAAGTGAGGAAACGACATGGTTCGGTGAGTCAAATCCTGCGCCGGACTCCGTTAGTCATCTCTGGTCGTGTCTCTTTTGTGTTTGCTTGATGACAACTTCTCTGTTTCCATTCCTCCTTCTCTTGTCTTTCGCCAGACGTTCACCGCCTGCTCTGTTCCTCTTATCGTGTGATTTCTCAAGCCTTGTGTGCGAAACTCTCTGCTTTAGACAAAAAGGAAGCTTTAAAGTTTAAAATCTATGTATCCTCAAGATTTGAGTTCTTTGAATCTCTTGTTTCTGTCTAAAATAATATTTTAAAGTTTAAATTGTGTAATCTGTGCTTTAATGTTGCTGCTAAACGCAGAATAAATCTGGATTATATGATGTGTTAAGTTAAACGGAAAATATCTCAGGAATCAGTATCTCTTTAAAAAATGAGGAAAACAGGCAAACAGTAGCTGGTTAAAATGTTACCTGACCCAAAATTAAGTCAGCGCCGGGGATGATTTTCGTTTTATTTGTGACTCATTCAAACCACAAACACTTTAAATGAAGTTTTGATTAAAAAACAACAGATTTTTATGCTGCATTTTCATGTTTCTGAGCTCAGCTTTTGCACCTCTTGTCTGTATTTCTGGGTTACGGATGTTAGAAGCGAATTGCCGTAACTTTGTTTTTCTTAACACAATTCAGTGAAGCTCCTAATGTAATTTGCATGTTGAAAATGTTTCATAATCAAAAGTATTTCTGATTCAGGGTTAGCAGAAAGAGTAAAACATTTTCTCTACAACGAGGATGTTTCTGTTAGAGTCGATGCTGAATGAAGAACAAAATAACAAAACACAAAATGCGATTATAGTAACTTTACTCAGAGCATTGGTTTTATTTTTAGTTTTAGTTATTGTAGTTCAGAAAGCGACCAAGCCGTTCTTGTCTGTTATTTAATCTCTGTCTTGTGGTATAATGGTGCTGAGAGTCATGGTTGTTTAAACCTCTTCATTCTTATTGGAGACAAATGTTCCCTTTTTCTTTGCTTTCTGTCTTCTTCACTGCATGTGATGCAGGTGGTTCCACAGAGACATCACTGGCCTGGAGGCCGAGGACATCCTGAAGACTCGAGGCATCCATGGCAGCTTTCTGGCTCGACCCAGCAAGAAAAATGTCGGCGATTTCTCCCTGTCCGTCAGGTACTAACTGGGCTTACTGAGCTCCGCCGCTCTCCTGTGGATCCTGATTTTACACTCGCAGCTGCTTTATTTACTTCCTAATTTCCTCTGTAGACTTTAAATGTCGCTGAATACAATAAAGGTGGAGATATTTAATGAATGTGTGGACGTCATGTGACAGAGAAAGGCTAAAAATAAAATTGCAGGTTTCTAAAAGGGGAAACTACTACTGATGAATCTGCTGTCCGCATATCAGACGTCGTGAAGCCTTTGCCCTTTAGACTCAACCGGGTTTCACTAATCGTAAAATCATCCTCTGTTGTAGAGCTTTCCCCTCTAACGGGTGATTCATTAATGCGCCTTTCGCTGCTTCAGACACATTTCGCCGTAGAAAAGTTGTTGGAGGTTTCCTAGCGGCGCCAGGAGTAAACTGGGCCATTCAGTAACAACGTTGTCTTTGGTTTCATTATTTGGGGCTTTTTTGCATGTTGAGGAGAATTTGAGGTGAAATAAATAACCACACTTAGAAATACATGCACACTTTGCATTTTAAAGCGGAAAACCTGTCGGTAGGATGAATATTTAAACCAATGATTTCTGCAAAGTTAGTTAAAAAAAACGCAGCTGATTTGAAATCCTGAAATACATTTTTACCAATTGGTATTACATATCAATAAAATTGATAACTCTGACTGTAGCTAGATGATAAATTAAAATTAACTGGATCTTATAAATATAATTTGTGTTATACTTATGGCATGGGTAAATGTATTTTTAAAAGTGAAATAATCTTCCAGTAGAAGTATTGCTTTTTAATCAATATTAAGGAATTATTCACTTAAAGCAATCTCCCATATATTGCCTGAAAATCTACTTGTAAGTTAGTTTTGTGTTATTTCAGGTGAACTTTTGTGTTTTTGCAATTTTGTGAAGTGTCTTTTACCCTTTAAAGATATTAATTCAGTTTTATCTGATGTGAAAAATGCCAGATTAAACCCTGACGAGCTAGAAAATCTTTCTCGCTTTCCTTTCCTCTAGGCGTTTTGTTTTTTGACTGGTTTTCTTTCTTCAGGGTGAGTGAACAGGTCACCCACATCCGCATCCAGAACACAGGAGACTTCTACGACCTGTACGGAGGGGAGAAGTTTGCCACCCTGTCGGAGCTGGTGGAGTATTACACTGCAGAGAACGGCATCCTTCAGGACAAAGACGGGACAATCATCGAGCTCAAATATCCCGTGAACTGCTGCGACCCGACCACAGAAAGGTCTGACCTCCCTCCATTTCCATATATATAGTGATACAGAATAAGCTTTCATAAGACGTGACTCTGTATGGGACGTGTCCGTTCATATTGCTCATGTAGGGAGGCACCAATCTGCTTTTTTCTCTTCCAATACCAATATCTGAGGTTTTATTATCAGCTGATACCGATACGATACAGAAAAACATTGTTGAATTACTGAATTACATTTTCTTTTGATAACTCTGCACCAGTACAGCCAGCACACTGAAACACACCAGTAGCTTCACTATCTTGGTCAAAAATGGAAAAACAATGTTAATTTGTTCAGTCGGCACATTTAGCAGTAAAACAGCCTAAGTAAAATAAATAATAAAGAAACTAGAACAAAACGTTCTAAATATTGACTAGCCTGTTCAAACATTTCAAACTGTGATAAACCTTTAAATAGTTCAGAAAGTAAAATTATGAATTCTAAATATAATAAACATAATGTCTCTCAGAGGACAAAGCATAGCTAAACTTACTTAAAACATTTCCTTTTATAAACACATATTTGAATGTACTGAATTACATTTTATTTTATAAGTTTGCACGTCTGTCAAAGTTTTTTTTTTTTATAACTTTGAATGGATCTGCCATTATGGATGTCATCGATACTCGAGCTAGAACGTTTTCAACATCGTGACCAATACAGATATTAATATCAGATTGGTGCAGGTCTGATCTCATCTTCCTTTTGAACATAAGTGACCAGTTTTTTTTATAAATGCAGCTTTTCCTAATTGTTCTGAATGTTTATAGTGTGTTTTTAAGCACAGCTGGCTTCACATGTCGTACTTTTTCCCAAAACAACAATAGGTTACTGTGCAAAAAGCTTAATATTTTTTATTCAAAGCAGTCGAACGTTGTTGAAAGAGGATTTTTAGGAGATGAAATGGGGCAAAGGATGTGAATCTGGTGGTTGCGGCTCAGTAAAACGGGTCCCGGTGGCGTCCTTGATGTCCAGCGCCTGCAGCGGCAGTCGGTGTTTGACTCATTTTGTCTGTTGGCCTTTTTGGTTGGGTCTCCACCTTCACTTTCAGGTTAGCTGAGACGACGTTTGGTTAGGTGGTTGGGCTAAAAATAGTCCGCCGTGACCAGCTACATTTCCTCCAGCAGCCATTATGCTGCAAGGACAAAAAGCGTCATTTGTCTGTTTCTTTAATGTTCATTCAGTCTTTTCCTCCGGGGGATAAGCTCTCATTTAAGGAAATTTGAGGTGTTGCTGCATCTTTGTTGATCACAGTGTGAGTCAGTAATAAAACACCCACCTCTAAGAGCTGCAGCGCATTTATTCCTACATCTAGTTCTGTTTGCTGGATTAGAAGAAACAAGAGGTAATCGGCAACATAATTCAGCTGAAACACAGTCCTGTCATGGTATCAAGTTTAGCTGGACGATAAATTGTCCCAGGAGTTATTGTGATGAGCGATAATATTGTTGTTTTGAGACCATTTTTAAGTCATATATTGGTAAAGGTGTAATAATAAAGCAAGAACACATTCTCAAAGATGAATAAAATTTTAATTCTAATCAATATTTAATGCTGGCACTGGAAGATGTTTTAAATAAATAAACACAACAACAAATAAAATGAATTATTAAGTGTCTTTAAACAAAATAGTCATTCAGAAAAAGGCATAATTGAGTCCAATTCACCAGACTGAAGACTTTTTCTCAACCAGTTTTCAGTAGAAATAGAGAAAAATTACAAATCATACAAGTGGAAATTGAGTTAATTTTGATTTATCAATGATTTATTGCATATTACAAGTGCAACTCAATACATTTGAATGTTATCAAAAAATTGATGATTTCATAAACTAAATTCAAAATTGAACACAGATTGAAAACAGTGTTTTTATCTGTTAATGTTGCTACTGTTCTTAAAAAAATTCAATTTACAAAGAATTTTTAAATAAAAATTTCATTTTTTATTTGAAACTTTGACATGAATTACTGCATCGGTGCAGCGCAGCACGGAGACGATGAGCCCAGGTTTCATTAGTAATCTGGATTACTGTTCTGGTGCCTCTCATTTCTCTCCTGGCTCACAGATTAGCAGTGGGGTCGAGGTCGGGTCCGGTTTTGGTAGCTTGTTGGCAGGTCCTGCTAGGAAATGAAATCAGGTCTCCATAAAACCTTTTAGCAGAAGGAAGTACAAAGTGCTGTGAAATTTCCTGGTAGACGTCGACTGTGAACCTCAGAAACCACACCGGACCAGAAAAAATCATCTCTGACTGTGAAGACCTAAATTCTAGAAACATTTGCCTCTCCACTTTACTTCCAGACATGGAAGTCTCATCTGAAAGCAGGACTTTGGATCACTGAGCAGAACGTCCAGTTATTTTTCTCTGCAGCCCAGATGAAACGTTCCTGATGTCTTTAATCATGTAACGTTGCTCATCTTCTGGAAACATCCGTCATAATCCTTTTTTCTACCTCATTTTTTTCTTCCACTAACTTTCCCAAAAGTGGGAAAGGTAGTGGAATAAAATCTCTGATGAAAATCCTTCTGGTGTCATTTTCTAATTACATTTTAATAAACTCTAAACCACAATCATCAAATACACACTTGAAATCTCTCTCTCTCTGTGTGTGTGTGTGATATATTTATCTATATATGAGTTTATTATGACGGAATTACGTGAATAAATTTATTATCGATGATATTCTAATTTATAAAGATGGACTTATATTTCAAAACGTATTATCTGCATTTTCACTCTTGTGAAATAGATGGAAAAGATTTGATCTGAGATGTTCTTCCAAACTTTAAACTAGATCTGTATTTATTTTTTCATGCTGTCCTAGAGCAGGAATCACTTTTTTAGGATCGTCAGAATGATTTATTATCTTTTAAATACTAAAACAAATAAAAAAATTAAATCTTGGATGTTTATTCCTCCAATATATCTACATCTGTTCAACATCTTGTTTTTCTACCTCCAGTTTTTCATGATTTAGTTACATTTCTGTTCAGGATTTTAAAAGATTTCCAGTAAGAACTTGCTTTAGATCTATGTAGTACCACATTTTCATATTTTCCTGCATTTCTGCTAACTTAAATGACAGTTTGGAAGAATAAAAACCTCAGAACATTTTCAGGATTAATAAAATCCATCTAATCCATCTAAAAACTAAATATAAATTTGACATTTTGACAGCTGCGTCTGGCTTCATTTTTTCACCTCGGGACAAATCAGAAACTTGATTTCGCGTTGAGGAAACTCGTCTGTCGTTTTTTGTGTTTTTGGGAAATGTGATCGTCTTTGTCACGTCTTTGTTTGGGCTTAACCAAACCCTGTGGTGATGGCAAAAAAAAAAAACAGTTATAAATCCGAATTTTAATTGTTGGGTTCTAGTTTTAGTTCCTTTGTGAAAACTTTGTGACTGATGGTGAGATATTGGTCTTATCTGACAATAAACAAAGTAAATTTTTGAGTCATAGCTGGTTAGAGCCGCTGAAGGAAATGCAAATGAAGAAACTGGTGCATCTAATTTGTTAAAGAAAGCAGGAATCTTTCTGTTTTTAGGTTAAATTTCAGGTAAAGTATTGTTCTGCCCTGGTTATTTCAGAATAACAGTATTAATGTCATACAGGTGATATTCTTTACTATTTTTTAATTGATAAGTTGAATTAATTGTATTTTATCTACATTTTATACATTTTGCATGCAATTAATCTACAGAACGATGGAAATTATGAGCAAAGGAAGTTACAATGAGACTGAAATTTATTTCTTCGTTTGGTTTCCGCCCACAAGCTTCTATTTGTTTTTTATTTTAAGTATTACCAGGTACAGGAAACAACATCGTCCCAAAAATAAAAGTTGCAATAAATTGTCTTTAAAATGTTACTAATTCTAAAATATGTTAATATTTTAAGTATGCTGCAAAATTGATCTCAGTTCACTTTTTCTTAAGTGCCAGTTTTCCTAGGAAGCTGTTTCTGAAATTAACTTTAGTGCTTTTCTTTAGCTTTCAGTTTTATATTTAAGTTGAACAAAGCAAATTGTGAAAATTTTTTTTTTTCGTAAATATACACTAAAATCTTTCTTTGGATGATTTGGTTAAATAATGCTTAAATTATTAGTCTGTTTTCAGTTTATATTGCAGATTAAAGGTAAAATCCTTGATAAAATCATCATTATTGAAAAGGACTGTGACTGAGCTGTGAACATAATATATATTCTTTTCACTTTAAGCGGAGATTTCACAAGAATTTGAGTAACCAAATAAAGCAATAATATTTAAAGTTAACTTTCTACGACATATTCAGCTCATGTGTTGTGCTCTTGAATTAATTTACCAGTTTTTGCAAGGCATTAAAAAGTCTTGAATTATTGTTTTTTTATTTTCAGGGCGTTTATGAACCCAAACCTTCCATTCAAAGTCCTTGGCGGCATCCTAAATTTGCACATTTGTTTATTCTTTGCTATTTCATAAATACACATTGGTAAAACAATGTGTTATAACTCTTTGACAAAACTACAGTAGGAGTTTAAAGCTAGATATTTATTTTCAACCAGCTAATTTGTCTTGAAAGTAGAGCAGTTTTATCAAGGTTTGGCATAAAATCAAGAATGTCAGTAGCTGACTCAAACCCATCTGTAAAAACCGAGACGTTTGAATGTGTTGACACATCTTAAGCTGAACTGAAACAGGATTATACAGTAGGATTTTCAAGTAGTGCCCTTTATTCAGTTGTTTATTATCGGAAAAACTCTCATTAGCGCCTGTTGCTAAATATAGTCTCTAGATGATACAGATAATTCACGTCTGCATGCATGCTAGGCGATTCTTCCTGCTGCAGTGGCACCTTGTTGAAACGCTCTGCAACCTTAATTTAACCAGGAGAAAACTCCTTGAGGTCAAAGGTCTATTTTACTAAAGTCCATTTTAATGCATTTTTAGCTAGACTTTGCACCAGTATTTGCGTTTTTTGCGCAGCATGCACATAAATCGATGACATTTCAGCTGGAGGTTGAAGTTTTCCTTCCAGCTGGAAACACTGAGCTGCTCTGATGAAGCATGCTGATGTCCAGCTAAGTCCGAGTGAAGGACACTAGTTTCTGCTGCATTTTGTGAGAATCAACTGCGAGCTGGAAGCTGTGCCCTCTAACCGCCCCACCCCTCCTCATCCTTCTCTCTCTCTTTCTGACAGTTGTCTAACTTCCCTTTTGTTTCTGCGGTTGGAAACTTTAAGTTTTGACACTTTTGAAAGCAATGGCCAGACCCCGCTTACTTGCCTTCCTCTATTGCACACTCTATCGTGTTCTTGCTTACTCGCTATCTTCCTCATCTAACGCAAACTCTCTGTTGTTTCAGAAAAGTGTGCCTGCATGCATCTCCTCACGTTACCTTGCAGTGCGCTTGTCCTGATATAATTTCCCAGAAAAAGATGCAAACTCATTAAGAAAGATTTTACTTTGATCACTAATATAAGAGATCTGCATCAGGCTAGTTTGCAGCTTCTGCAAAGCTGCATGAAAATACTTTTTTTTTGGAGCATCGTTGCATGCAGTTCTTAAATCTTATTTCATCTGGAAGAATTTCCCAAGCAGGAAAAGCAAGAAGACAAACTTGAAGCTTGCACAGAATTAAGTAGAAAATGAGAAGCAGCTTAATTTACTGCAGAAGGTAGGCAAAGGGAGGGGCATTAGTGGATGTAACATATCGAAAGGGGGCAGGCTAAAAATACTCTGTCCTGTTCAGCCACGAAATCTGTCATCAGAAATTTTCCGACCGCAATGCAGGAAGTTTAGAAAAAGAAATCGAGAACTGTGCCTAAAATTAAGTCAGACTCAAGCTGCATTTGTACATTCATGGACTCAAAAATACACGGCACAGTTGCGGACAAAAATAAATCTAACCTTGTTATTGCAGCTGCACATGCTGTTTTAATTCAGACACTCATTTTTCTTAATTGATTTTATAAGTGCTTCAGATTTAAAGTGTCGTACTCAGTTCATGATGCAGTGACCCACATCACTGCAGAGCCTTGATCGATGGCTGACCTTAGCACAAACGTCACAACCTCGACTTTTTCTCACCTGTGAGTCTGTGGGAGGCCGGGACAATGACAACTTGTTGGCTTCTCATACAGCAAATCTAAAAATAATAATACAAAACTTTTCTCGCAGAAAGCCTGCAGAATAAAAACACATGCAAGAGTCAGAGCGTGCATTTCACTAATATGTCCAGTCGCAGCCTCACCCTGCCATACGGATTTAGTATTCATCTTGCATAACCTCTCAGGAATCTAAATATATAATATAATTTCACTTTTGAACATGTGGGAATGTTATTTATACAACTGACTTTGTGAAACACAGAATGTGGTTTACCATGTCTGCAAAAGAAACACAGATGAAATATCCTGGCCTCAAAGAGTACTTAAAAGTAAGTACACCCTCGATCTGTTCCTGGATGATGTAACCTTGGCCAGGTTCTACAATAATTTTCATCTGACCACTTGCACTCAAAACAACATTCTGTACATTGTGAATGCTAAGATGAAGCTAAATTAAAGCCCATCCCAATGCAAAGCATGCACAAAAATACTTTAAACCTCAAATTTACATTCCTTCTTTACCGTTTTTTAATTTGTAGTGAGTGACCAAAATGAGCAAAACAGATGGTAAAGTCAGTTTATTTTAAAAAGAGGTACCTCATCAGTATCAGTAATCATTTAATTATTAAATTCATTTAAATACCGTAAAAACGGTGAACATATTTTTATCAGTTTGCATCAAACCTACATGACATTTATTTTGAGGTAAAGCAAACTTTCCTAACTTAAAATAATTTTCTTTTAAACACTGAACAAGAACATCAACACTTGTGTAAATTGAGCTCAACCTGCATAAAAGCTGCACAGAAAGCTAAAGAAGTGGGAAAATAAAAATAGATGTGTCTTCACATAAGCATATAACTTCACTGAGCAGAAGTTCCCCATGCAGGAGCTGCAAGTTTGGACCTGAGCAAAGAATATACGACTATACACTCAGATACCACGTCATGTCTCCGATTGTGCTGCTAAGTTTTTGTTAGTGTGGACTTGTGGTTCAGCAGAGGAAATAAAGCTGTTCTGAGAAATTTCACACGGGTGCAAAAAAGTTATTTTTGGCGGTGCAAGATTTCAGGTCACATTTTGATTAAGGATTGTTCTTTGATTTCCTCTGAAGGTCAAAGAGGCATAAATGAACTTCAGCCTAGGCAGCGTTATGTCATTAAATCTATTTTAATATAATAGGACACCTCGGCAGAAAATTATAAAACATACACAGGCTATTATTTGAAATGAAAATAAAAGCTTTTAGCCTTTTGGACAGCTACGACTGAACCCAGAATGTCAGAAATTTGGGCTGTGGGTGTGGATGATTTGCATCGTAATGAACTAATGTGTCTCTCAGGCTAATAAAGTAAGACATAACATGATGTTTGAAGAAACCTTTTTGTGAGAAGAACTACATTTCAGGTTTTGCATGTGCATTTTAGTTAATCATTTATCTTTATGTTGCGTTTAAATCCGTGAGAAAGGCAACATTTTCATCATTAATGGTTTATTACATTAAAACCATTAATTCCCATTCTGAATAAATACCAGAAGGGGAAAGAATAACGGTTCAGAACCTGGTGTAGTATGGAAAAAATGTTCTTTATGCGGTTCTGTTTTGAAATATCAACAGTGCACAACTTCTTTAAGTTTCATTTTACTAACGTTTATTCAGCCGGAGTAGCTTAAGCATATTGTGAAAAATTTAGCCGTTTACGTTATGGGGACGGTTGGTCCTGTTGATACAAGAGAAAACTCCGGTTTTTAAGAAAACAGCGTCTTGTCAATTAATGGTTGAACTTTAGATTAACTCATTAATCGATAACTTGTACCTGTATACCCACCCCTGTCTTTATAAAGCTTTAGATCCTGAAGGGGGTTGTTTTAATTAATGTGTTACCATGGTTTCTGGGAGGGTAATCACAAAAGTAACGTCCTAAAACTCACTTCCTCAGCCACTCATTAGTCATTTTGTCCTTGTGGACGTTTGCGATTGGTTACAAACTTTTAAAATTTTGTTAGAGTTAAACTTTCTTTGTTAAAATGCTGACTGTTTTTAGATGGTTAATCTTGAAGCCACAAGCCCATAATATTCACGGGTGTTTTCTCATCTTGGCCAGAGCTGCTGCAGCCTTTGTCTTCTCCTCAGGATGAGGCTGTGGAACATCACCACAAACGCGTCTGATTTACCCCAGAGATTTTAAATGTGAATCAAGAGTGTGCCTCTGCCTCTGCCTCCCCCTCAGGTGGTACCATGGTCACCTGTCCGGCCCAAACGCAGAGAAGCTGCTCACCGCCCGAGACGAGCCGGGAACCTTCCTGGTCAGAGAGTCGCTGTCCAAACCCGGAGACTTCGTCCTCTCTGTCCTGACTGATGAAATAAGCAAAAACGGATCGAAGAGGGTCTCTCACATCAAGATACTATGCCAGGTGTGTGTCTTTTTTAAGTCTTTTTCTTTTTACCTCTCCTGTGACTAAACAGACGTAGGAGGGCGTAAAACCGACTCACATCAGGCAACAATACTGAGGGTTATTCCCAGGGTTGTGCAGTGAAGGCTAAAATAAAATTTCATTTCCCTGTCTTATGCAATAACAGATTTTTGTTCCTAATTCAACTGTCAGGTGTTGACCATCTGTTCTCTGTGGCTGCTGAAGTATTAAAAATAATTTTCTGTAAGAAGTCAAGAAAAGGAACCAGTTTCCTGGCCTCATTAGGTGTTGATTTCTACGGAAGCAGAAATGAGAAGAAATTTGTAACTAATCACTTCCTAAGTCATCATCTGCTGTTGCGATTTTACTTTTAGCTCACTGAATTCACTATTTATTCTGTTTAAATGGAAGCTATTGTTCCTGTGCAGCGTTACGATGGAAAAGATCTGTTAAGGCTCTTAAAGGTGACTTTTAAGAAGCTTGCAGCTCAGATCAGGTGCAGTTTCACCGGTCCATCGCGCTCTAATCCTCTGAGTTTGCTTCGGTTAAAAGCAGCAGATGAATGTGGCACCATGCATTGACAGGGAATTGCCAAAGTATTTACACCTCTAAAACCTTTTCACTGTTTTTCATGCTAAAGCCACAAACTTCAATGTGTTTTATTTGGATTTTCTGTTTCACACCAACACAAAGTAGTGCTTAATTGTGTCGTTGAAAGAAAAAGATGCAATGTTTTATTATGTTTTTTTGTTTTTTTTAATAGTTACTTGAAAAGTGTGGTGTGCATTTTTATTCAGCTTTTTTTGGACATTTTCTTCTCAACCAGCTTTGCATACCAGCAGACAGAAATTTGTGCACATTTTTGTTTTCAAAATTGAGTAAAAATAAATTTTCACCTTAGATTCTCAATCAGATTTAAGTCTGGACTTTAACTAGGCTGTCTAATACTGCAAAATGCAACTTTCTAATAGAGGTGAGCGATACTGACTTAGTTTTACTGACTTAGTATTACAGTGATAGCGATAATTATTTATTTAATTATTTTTGACCTAATTGCATGGCTTTGGCTGCATGTCACAGCACCACTAACTCAAATATTGTTCTTGAAAAACAGTCGTATTTGAATCAGCTTTTTCGGGATGCTACTTACTTTAAAAAGGTGTGATTTACATGATCAAACTCCACACAGGAGTTGCATTTAATCCTATTTTGAAATTTACTGATATTAATTGTTGCTCTTGTGTAAGAATCAATTGGAAAAATGGCAAACATCTCTATTAAATATATTTACCATCAATTAATTTTTCATGAGATTAAATCTAAATTCTTATCATGATAGGAAATTTTTCATGAATAAATTATAAATGATGCCCATCACGACGTTTTAATCTACCGACTGTATGTGTAGAGCTGTGTGTTTAGATCCAGCCTGGTCTTCTCCCTGAACGGCCCTTCATTTAGCTCCATGCATTTCAACTTCTGCTCACACCAGCAGAAGAAAAGTGACCCCACAGCATGATGCCGCCACCACTATGTTTCATCACGTTATGCACAGCGTCATTTTTGCATGTCAGACAGAACCTTCCAATTTGGTCTCTTCTGACCACAGAACTTTCTTCCACGTGTTTGTTGTGTCCCCTGCATGGCTTGTGGTAACGACCAGATTCTCCTGTCGGAGCTTCGGGTCTCTGCAGCTCCTCCAGAGTTACCGACAGCCTTTTGGCTGCTTCTGTGTTTTCTGCTCTTCGTTCTTCTTGCCCGTCAGTTAAACCATTTGTAAGATAATCAAGTTCAGACCTTTATTTCTGTCCCAATGGGCAATTAATTTTACAGCAAGTCACAACAAAAACACACACCAACAATTCATATTTGGCTAGAGGGAAAAATATTAATTAAAAATTTATGTTAAAAAATTATTCTAAAAATGTTCCTACATGTGGCCATGTCTTGGAAGGTTTGTTGTTTTTAGATTACTGGCTATTTTATGCCTTTGCAGAACAGTTGTGTATCAAACTGGTGTAACTTTTAAAGGTAATAGACTGCACTGGATTTTAATTTAAGTTACTGTGCTAAAGCGGGTTGAATAAACATGTATGGTGCATTTTTTTTAAGTTTTATTTGTGTGAAAGAAAGTTTTAAATGATTTATTCTCTCCACGTACTACTTTTATGCTACTTTTTGCTGTTCTTTTGCAAAAAATCTTAATTAAATACAACAAAGTTTGAAAAGGTTAAACTACAGTAGGCAATGAGGCATGACAGCAGGAAATTATCTTATTTTCAACCAAATAATTAACCAACTAATAAAATCTGAGTTTTTAGTAGTTGACTCAAACTCTTCTGTATTACTGATGAAACCTGTTGTTTGAAGGTGTGAGAGCATCTGAACATTTTAAATAAATACAACCAAGTTTTAAAAAGTGAAAACTGGAGTTTGTTAGTGAGTTAAGTTTATGTCCAGTTTTACAGTTTTATGACTATAGGTCAAAAATATTCCTTGCAAGGTTTATTTAACTTTAATTACTTTATATTTTAACTGCATGGCCTTTCTTTGAATCCTTTCTTCATCTTTCTGAGGTTTATTTATTTGATGTTTGATCAAGTACACATTAACGGTGTGATTCGTTGTGATTTGTGCAGAATGACCGGTACACAGTCGGAGGCTCAGACACGTTCGACACGCTGACAGATCTGGTGGATTTCTACAAGCGCAAAGGCATCGAGGAGATTTCTGGAAACTGGGTCCATCTCAGACAGGTCTGACTTATTTATGAAACTGCAGTGAGTGTGCAACGCAGCTCACAGCATGGCCACACGGATAGGAAAAATTAACTCACACATTTGCATTTGGCCTTTAAGGAGTGTGGTGTGGCGCTTTCATTAGCGTGTCTTAGATCTCGTGTCCTTTTTCTTCTTCCTGCAGCCCTATTTCTCCACCAGGGTGATCGCGTCAGATATCGACAGCCGGGTGAAGCAGCTGGACCTCACCTCAGACAAGCCGATCGAGGGCGAAGGGGAAAAGTGCAAAGCTGGCTTCTGGGAAGAGTTTGATGTGAGATCAATCTGGCCTTTATCATATTTATATCAACAATTTGGTGTTTTGTTGTTTTTTTTCTTCTTTACTGAGTGAAACACAGGAACCTCCTGAAGTGGGCCAAATTAAAATAAACACCAGTCGCCTTTTCAGAAACTTTCCATCAGCGTTTCTACTTTCACTTCATTATTACAGGGCAGAAACTAGGGCAGACGTTGTGTGCGACTCTCTTGTGGGGGTAACATACAGGACGAGCCTCGTTTTTTTGTTTTTACAGCCTTATCGGGCTTACGATGACATACGATGTCAGCAATTTATGATCAGAGTTAACGGCAGGGTTTATAAAATGAGTGACATCTTTTTCATTACCGATTTAACTGAATGTATTTTTAGCAAATGAACTCACTGTTGCTATTAAACAGGACTATTCTGACCTGCGAGCATCACCAAACTTAAACCTACTTTGGTTTACGAAGCATAAACTCTGAGAGAAGCAACAAGAGTTCACAACTGGAAACTAAAATTAGGATGTTTCAGATTCCCCACCGACCACGTGTCATTTACATACATATTAATGTTACTTCATGATAGTAGTTCAGGAAATATTCAGACACATTAGTTAAATAAGACTTCATTAAAATACATAAGGTTTAGATGTAAACAGTGCATTTTTTGACTTTTATATTGGAGATGATATCAGCTTCCTCTTTTTTCTTTATTCTTTGCTTCAGAGTTTTTTAATCTTTCAAGGTGTTTACTAAATTTTCCTCTACACTGAAAGTATTTCCGGCAGATTTCTTATCCATTTTATCATTATTTTAGAGGAGGGGGGTTTTGTTGCTAAGCTTCTTAGATCAAGTTCACAACAACAACAAATAAACAAAAAGCCATAAATTTTAGTTTTGATGCCTTTGTTCCTAGCAGCCTGTCACAAAGACTTTCTTTCTGGATACCATTCAGGTCTAAAACTAGACTGTTTTTGCCAGAACAGTGATTGAAAAAGAAATAATCGTTCAGATTTCGTGTCAAAAGTTTACAGGAATTTTTTATGTTTCATAAGATCACCTCTTTCAGATGCTGTTTGTCTGCTGTAAGGTTTCTGGCCTCACACTTCTTCTTTTGTCTTCTTCTTGTTAAATTTCCTCTTTTTTTTGACACTGCACATCATGCCGAAGTTTTTTTTTTCCTGAAACATCCAAAAGCAAAAAAAAATTGCCTCAAGTGCTGGAAAAGCTGTAGAAACTCAAACGGAGACCTAAAGGACTCAGGACTATTTCGGCCGTATCAGATCAACATTTAATCTGAAATGAGAAATTTAAACAAAAAATATGTTTGTTAGATGATTCGTTTGAATGTGACGCTGCATGAGAATTGCAGTGAGTTTTTAAATCTGATTTTATGTTGGTTTTTACGGGTGAGAAACTCCAAGTGTCTCACTTGTTTTTATTAAATAGCTTTATTCAACTATAAGCAAATGTTTAGAGTTTTAACTTTTATATTTTTATTTCTAACTAAAATATTACAAACCTGGACAACTATCAAACACATGTTCATCCATTTCCGTGAACATGTGTTTAAAATTACTTAGCTTAATTAAGAAACACACAGCGTTTCTGCTGAAACGATCAAACTACTGTGTGTCTCAACCTGCTTCAGGTTATTGCATAAATATTGCAAATATTATTGTAGTAGTAGAGAAACACCCATAACTCCCACTTGGGAAAAAATAATGGCAGTAGTTCATGAACGTGCTGAAGGGTTTATAAAATATTAAGAATAACTAATTTATTGTTATTGATTTTATTAAGTAATGGTTTATGTTAATGTAAACAAGTTGTAAATATTAACATAAATGTATTATTATTGCAGTAATATTTTCTTTTACTTAAAGCAATATTTAATTGTGAAATGTCGCCCAGCCTAATTATGAAGCAGCACAAAGTAGAAATAATCCATATTAGTAAATGTAGTTTAATCCCGCCCATTTTAGTCCACTGGTGTAAAATCTGGTGGCTTTAATGTAAAGCTGCTTCTTAATTGGTCAAATGAGAATATGCGTCTCTGTTGCATTTCTTGTTTTGTGAAAATCTGACCTGGTTAAAATAAAAATTTGATATTAAACGTAGTTGTGTGAATTCCTGTGCTGACAGGCTCTCCAGAAGATGGAGGCGAAGGTGAAGAAGAGCAGAGAGGAAGGTCAAAGGCCAGAGAATAAGAGCAAAAACAGATACAAGAACATCCTTCCATGTGAGTCTGATTCTGTAAATAAGATTCTGCTGCTGGGGAATGCGACCAATTACGCCGTTTCCTCACGCCGTTTGTTTTCTCTTGCAAGTCAACGACACCAGAGTCATCCTGCAGAACGCGGATCCCAACGTTGTCGGCTCAGATTACATAAACGCCAACTATGTGAAAGTAAGTCCCTGCAGACTCGAAGGCAGACGGCACCGGCCCCGTTGGATTGTTTGTGTGTTGATTCTCTGATCCGTCTTTGCAGGACAAACTCTGGGAGGCCGGAAGACAGAAAGTTTACATCGCCACCCAGGGTTGCCTAGCAACAACTCTGAACGACTTCTGGCAGATGGTGTGGCAAGAGAAAACACACGTGATCGTCATGACGACGCGAGAGGTTGAGAAAGGCCGGGTGGGTATCAAAAAATATGCTAAACTTATCATTAGGCATCGTTAAAAATATTTGAAATTATAAAAATAAGGTATTAGGATTAATTAGAAATAGAAGTTATAATAGTTTATATAAAAAGAAAACTATGAATACAGTGGGAAAGTGATTTCTCTCTACCTTTTTCTACATTTTGTCATTTTCTTGTTTCAAAATGACGTAGGGGACAACCTCCTTTACTCTGATCACCCTAAATAAACTCCAGTGACATCAATTTGCTTCACCAGCTACAGGATTATTAAACACTGTGCACTTTAGTCTCAGCATTAATAAAGCTACTTTGAGATGTCCTCACATGTTTATATTGTAAAATGTAACAAACGTATGGAACACCATGTTACCCTGAATAAACCCCAGTGAAGCACGGTGGTGGCAGCAGCATGCTGTGTGGCTAGTCTTCTTCAGTAGAAGTTGAGAAGTTGATCAGAGTTGATGGAAAAATGGATGGATGGGCAGCACAGACACTAAACACACAACCAAAGCAAAAGCTAAATTCAGAATCAAAATCTGTAAACTTGAAAATTAGGGGAGTCAGGTTAAACATAAGTGCATGCCACACTTTTCAGATTTTATTTGTAAAAATCTCCAAGTGTAATTTATTTTCTATTTCACAGTTATGTTTCCATTGGTGTTTATTTGAAATCACAATAAAATACACTGAAGTTTGTGGTTTTAATGTAACTGAGTTGGAAAAACGTTCTGGGGTAGTTAATGGTTCTGTGAGTGAAAAAGAGGAAGGTGCTAAAATACAATAACTCTCACGAAATTTCTGTGACAACTTTGAACATTTGAAGTGCAGAAAAAGCAAATGAAACGTTGGTAAACGTGTTTGTTCTCTCTCACGTTGTGCAGAATAAATGTGTGCCATACTGGCCTGATAGCCAAGAACCCAAGGAGGTCGGCGCCTACGTGGTTTCCTGCGAGTCGGAGTTGGAAGCTACGGATTACAAAGTCCGACTTTTGCATATTGCTCCTGTGAACCAGGTATTTTGTATTTGTATTTATTTAAAAGTGGTTTGTAAAAACAAATGATGCAAGTCACCAGTAGAGCACATGTGGATACATAACCAAGAACAAAATAATTAGCTTACCGCTACTTTTCTGTTTGAAAATGAGTTTGTTTAATAATAATTTAATTACATGTCACCTACCGACTCGGTAATTAAAAGCATGTTGTGGTGCTTATATGCCTGTTAAATTTATATGCTAAAGAACCGACAAATGAGTTATTTTATATAAAACAAGGTCATTGCAAACTGACAAGAAAATTTACTGACCCATAATAACAACTAGACCTACAGCATCAGAATATTTACCAACTCTTTGCCAATGTACACCAAATAATATACTTCATAACCTGAGTTACATACCAAATAAAATCAAATAAACTAGTGATGTTAATAAAGATGGTAGAATAACAACAATCGTCTACTAGTAATGGTAAAAGTAGCAGAAGGAATGAACTTTCAAACATCTCCACTTTTATGTGAGCGTATCTTTAGTTTCTTTTCATATCCTGACTTTTTAAATTTGTTGTATCCGCAGCCCAAGCTCTCCCGTCCCATTTGGCATTACCAGTACCTCAGCTGGCCGGACCACGGCGTCCCCCAGCAGCCGGGCGGCGTCCTCAGCTTCCTCACACAAGTCAACGCTAAGCAGGGCGAATACCCCGAGGCCGGACCCATGATCATCCACTGCAGGTACCGACCGGCTAAACCCCGATAGCGAAGCGCGCCGTCAGGTTTTGTTGCAAAGCACATGCTTCATAATCCTGAGCTAACAGGTGATTAAGAAGAACATTTTTCCAGGATTACGATTGGTACGGCTATAAGTCTTGGAGTTTGGTTTCTATAGGATTTGAGGCCATTTTCATTTTGCAGCAGAGAGCAAAATGTGTTTATTGGAAGAATTGCCTTAGAATTAGGGCTGCACACTATTTGGATACATGCAGCAATTCTGATGAATTTTGCAATAAATAAAGGGTAGTTATGTTTTTCTGCTTTAAATTCACAGTAGATATAGATCCCAGATTAGGAGACGTCTGTCTAGCCATTGCGAAAAATGTATCTTATTCATCTAATCAACAGCATGAAGATTTTATTGAAAAGCAGTGTGACATACAGCTGCAGCAAAGCTAAAGAAACCATAAAAATGCTATACTAGGCTGTTTTAGGTTGTGATAATGACTTTATATTCTTGTGTCAGTATATTTAATATGTAAGCATGTAACATGGCTTTAGATGCTTACTCAGCTAAAAAGTTGATCTGCAAATCAACAAAATGAGCAAAGCGGAGATCACCACAGTTGGGAAAAGTTAAAACCTTAAGGTGCGTTTTGAGCGTCAGGCGTGTTTGGTTTACATTCAAAGTCTAAGTGGAGGCGAGTCGAGGTCGAGTTGAGGCCGCGTCGCGTTTCATGTGTCTAGTGCAGCGCAAATAGAAGAGTTTGGAGCGTTTGACACATCCAACGCATCCGACACACCTGACAAGTAGGCTGACAGCGAACAACAGCGGCTAGAGCGATTTTGACGCGTCTGACGTGTCAAAATCGCCTCCAGATAGAACTTAATGTAAACCCGACCCACAAAACGCTTAGGTGTAGAGCAAAATGTCAACCGTCTGGATTCAAAGAGCACACGGGTCAAACATGAAGCATCAGAAGAGTTTTTCATGAACGCGTTTGGTGTGACATGTTGGGTTACATCTGTTAAAATATTTAGCAGAGACTCCTGATCAATACGTTTTAACTAACTGATATATTCAAACACATCTAACTTTATTTGTTATAATCAAGTGGTAGTCATAGCACAGGGTACCTTTGTAGTCTGGAAAAAAAAGTTTAACTAATGTATTTCCCTGAATAGATGTAAAATACTCCACCTTTAAAATCTTAAATGTCGCTTGCACTGTAGTTTTTTATGTACACTTTCAAAATACTCCAACAAGATGAGAGAACCATCTAGATAAATCTAAACTCACTTACATTCCAGTTTGATTATTACATCAAGCTCATATCAGTAACTGGTAAAAGGCAGCTGATATCAGACTGATATTTCTGTCATGTTATCAGATAAAGTATTGATTTTCATTTTCTCCTCGGTTGCATTCACATTTCATTCAGTATTTTTTTTGTTCCTCTCTGTAAATCTGTGCAGTGCTGGAATCGGTCGGACGGGTACCATCGTGGTGATTGATATGATCCTCGAGAGTATTGATACTCTAGGTAAAAAAACAAGAAAAAGAGAGAAAATAATCCTCATTTCTGTTCATTTATTTTGTCCCACTGTCTTCCTGACGTCTTGATTTCCCTGCAGGTCTGGACTGCGACATCGACATCCCCAAATACATACAGATGGTGCGGGAGCAGCGCTCTGGCATGGTGCAGACCGAGGCTCAGTACAAGTTCATCTACCTGGCTGTTTCTGAGTACATCCAGACCACCAAGGCCAAGGAGAGCGCCTCCAAGGTGAGACCGCTGGACGGAGGAGCCACATCGCTCCCCTTCGCCCTCTACCTGAGCCGACTGGTTCACTGCCAGCAGAAGAGCTGAACGTTGACCCACTGAGACAAAACAATCGACCGCAGATTCAGAAGCCGCGGTGCAGCCTCTCTGTGTTTGACTAATTCTGTAACAGACGTGTGTGAAACACCCATGTTTGTCTCTTCCTCAGGAAACCGACACCGAGTATGGAAATCTGCAGCTCAAACACCAGCCAGCCAGCAGGAAGGTGTCAAAGTGAGTGAAGCAAATGGCTTTAAAACAGTCACACCGGTCCTCTAAATGTCACACTGCCTCCCCGTCTTATTTAAAAAAAAAAAACGTGACAGAGCGTATCGTGCTTAGGCTGAGGTTTGCTGCTGGTGGGAGGAGCTGAGCTGCAGACTGTGTGGGGAACAGCAGGGGAGCCTGCAGCTGGACTTTGATATGGTCTTTTCTTCTTCTTTTTCAAAACCACAGTGCAGCAGTTTTCAATGCCAGGCACGCTGCTTGTAATAACAGGTAGAGAAAACAATCATTTTAAAACCTTAAACTGGATTTATTAATTCACATGATGCACGGTTTTTATTCTTGAATTATGATTTCAACTGCTCTTAAAAAAACTACCCACTTGTTATTTGGCACTAAGTTGAGTCACAATCAACAGGCACTGTGCCATCACCTACCAACAAAAGCAGAGCTCCAGCACATTTGGTCAGCTGGTTTTACCGCTGTATGTGCTGTACAATGGCTGCTGGAAAAGACAAGTGTTTACTTGTCGACTTAACATTCAGAAAGCACTTCTTGGAGAAACTTGCTGCATTCTTGTTGGTGTGCAGAAAGATGTTCAGTTCTTTAGTTGTGCATCTGTTTGCTGCCATTGTCATGTGCAAGTGTAAACGTTGAATTGGGGGCAGGGGGCAGTAGCAGCTAATTTGGATTTAAAGTGACAAGAGGCCCTAAAACAGCTCAGTCTAACAGGAGCTCAAAATGGGCAAAACTGATCAGATTAAAATGTCATCATCTAAGAATGGTTTTGTGCAAAAAACTGTAATGAACATGTTTTGAATAGGCCACAGAGCTATGCTAAGCTGCTGAGGGAAGCATAATAGTGACATAATGTTTACAGAAAGAGGTGTGTGAGCTGCAGTAAGGCTCTCAAGGGGTTTATATGAGATGTGACTTTAATTGTCACCAATAAGTGGAGGTCGGGTCTTCACTCGGTTCAAAATGCAACCAGAAACCTTCAAAATGTGTCACACAGCAGTAAATTAGTTTAAAATTGACCAAACAAACAATAACAAAGGTTGTTGCAAAAATATTTTGATACATGACATTAATAAAATCTTCTATGTTCAAAGTTACAGCCACATATTTTCAAATGTGTAGGACGTCTAAGCTTCTTTCTCCTCCATAAGTGATGTTAACAGTGTAAACCCTTCCAGTTTTTCTTCCTTATAAATTCAGACATTTATATAAACTAAGACCACTTAGCCTAAGCTACTCAAATGATGATGTCATGGCTTTGTAAGCTTCTGATAGGTTCATTTACAACTTTAGGCTCTAGAACATGGGTCTGCAAATTCAGTGCACAATCTGCCAGAGAGGGGATTTAGTGTTGGTTCAGGTATGTGGAGCAGAAATGCATCAGTACAACTGGAGGCCTGGAGATGCTAGTTTAACACGAACCTTCAGCCATCATGTCGTTCTGGAAGGAGACGGTCCTGTGACCCAGAATGCAATCTGTTTCCAAAACAGCTGCCGTCGTTCAGACAATTTAATAGTTTCATCGACAGGAAAGAAAATATTCACTGAAAAACGTATATTTAGATTATCTTTATAACCGTGATCCTCTTATTACCATTAAATCAATTCAAACTGGATGTCGTTTGCAGCTTTTAAGTGTCTAAAACAGTGATAGTGAATATTCATCTCAAAGTTTGTCAACTGTGAGATGAAAGCACTGACCCTTTGCACATGAACTTATTTATTTTGCATTTGTAGCTGCAATTTCTTAAAACATTCAGGTTGTCTTCATTGCACGAGTCATGAGCGAGTCGGCCCATCTTAATGTTCCTCCTTAATAATCCGTTAAAGCAGAATCTTTAATTATGTAATATAAAAGCTTCTCTGCTGTTCTTTAGGTTACTCACCTGCAGGATTCACTGAAAGCAACAGAAAGCTGAGCAGCAAAAAAGCCATTTGTCATTTTGAAAGAAAGACTTGTAGAAAAGTGCATTTTGAGGAGGATTTTTCAGACTTTAACTTCTAACACCCCCTCATTTCCAACACAGAGCCACTCATTACATTGTATTCACTATTGTCACTGTTTTCAGTTGATATCCTTCATCCAGACACTGGGCAGTACTTACTCTGACCGCCATGGTAAAACATGCAGTCAGTACTTTTACTTCCTCTTGCCTGTAGCTGCTGTTCCTCTGCCAACTGTGAGAACCAGACGTCAAAAGAAGCTGCATCATTTTACAGCCGAGCTGAAACTCTCAGACGGGTTGGTGGGCAGTCGAGCAAACCCACCATTCATGATGCTGCTTCTCTTTAGACAGGCCAGCTCTGCTCCTCTGTGCCCAGTGTTTTGTTTACTGTTGTTGTTGTCTTCAGAGTGTAAGTAGTTTGTTTAAACACGTTAATGTGTTGCTTCATTTTTATGTCCAGAGGAAAAGGGCCAACTGTAGTTCTGGGTTTTTGTTGTGTGCAGAAGAAGGTTTCCGACTTGAACTAGTTTAAATGTGTCATTTGCACTTATAGAAACATCTGTGTGTTAATGTGAAGTTTCAAAGGTTTAGAAAGATTTTATTACCTGTTCTGCAGGTGAAGGTATGTTCAGTTCTGGTCAGATGCCAACATCATATTCTGTGTACATAATTTAGGTCTTTAAAGCTGCAGTATGTAGGTTTTAGATACTTTTACTAAATAAATGTTAAATATTTGTTGAAACTGTCAACATGTTTAATATGAGACAGATAATCTGTGAAAGGTTTGAACTCCTCTGCCCAGTCCCAGAGCCAGAAGGGGGGTCTTAGCGCTGTCAATCACAATCTTTTGTGACGCTGCCCAACTCACTAACCCCTCCCAGCTTGTTCTTTGCTATGCTGCAGCTAGCATAGCTCAAGCGAGTTAGCATGGCCTATAACGGCAGATAAATTGTTTTACCTGTAAGTTGTTATTACGCCATTAGCAAATTTAGCAGCATGTACATGAGGGTGATTGACAGTGCTGAGCCTCCCGGCTCTGATTTCTTCAGACGACGGTAGCAGTTCAGGTTGTAGGTGGAGGAGATTGTGATTCTCTGACTCGTAACAAACTCATGACGTAGTGATAATTTAAACAAATGTAAAAATAAGAACAGATTTATAACAGTTATATTCTGCAGCGCTAAATGATTTATGTGAACAATTTATTTTGAAGGTGGAAATAATTTCAACGATTTACAAAAGACCTTGTTGCGGCAGAAGATTTTTTCTCATCTACACGGGTTAAAATTTTACCTGCAGGCTCACAAATGTAAATCAGCCAGTTTACAGTTATCTGCACTCTGACAACAGGCTTTTACCCATCAGGGCTTAACAAGGAGCCCTGGAGTCAATGGAGATTTGGCCAAGAGGCAAACCGATGTTAATTTGTGAGGAAGTTGAATAGTTTTTTCCATAACTTCACCAACTTTAGGTAGTTTAAAACTACCACTATAGCCAGAAAAACCCAAAAAGCTGAATAAAAGATGTCTTTAAGAAAACAATTTATTTGACCTTGGACGTGTTGATTTTGGAGAAAGGCCTTTTTTCTCTGTCTGGACCGTTTAGTCTATGGGTGAGATAAGGCAGGTGTCACTGCGAGGCTTTCGTTAAGCCTCGGTGCTTCTGGATCGTTCCTGGACATTTAAAAGAGAGTTTGGGATGGATGAGCTTAATGGGTGACAAACAAGATTCCTTGCTGTGCAAACAAACCAGATACCATGTTTGTTTGTTCAATTGACTGAAAAGGGTTTTGTGACCTCTGAGCAGCTCAGTTATTCATAAACAAGTGAGCAAAGTTCCAATTATCCAATTATAAACACAGACTACATCCACACTGACCCAGTTGGAGCACTGAGTAGTTGGCCGGCAGTGTGGATTATTTTTTTTTTCCATGGATGGTTTGTTGTTTTGTTTAGTTTTGTTGATATTCTCCAGCTCCTCTCTTTTTAACACCTCAAGAAATCAACGTTTTGCTTTTGTGTTTCCCCAGGAACAAGGAGGACGTCTATGAGAATCTGTCGAAAGGAAAGAAAGATGTGAAAAAGTCAAAGTCTGAGAAGAAATCGGGATCGGTGAAGAAAAAATAGACGACACAGGAGGGAGGTTTCTTAGTGTCATATTTATGCAGGCATGTTTTTGTTAAGGAAGTGGAGACCACTGGATATAAATTAACTGTTAAAAATGATATTTCATACAGCAAGTGAGTGGTTGGATTGTGTTTGTTGAAAATAAAAGTAGAATATGTGAAATGCTGCATCAGGAATAACGTTTGTTTCTAAAGCTCCTGGTGATGTAATGGGGACCCGTAGAAAGAGTCGCCTTTTATCATTTACTGTTCAGTTTCTAATGCTGGAGTTTGCAAACGAATGTAAAGATAATAAAAAATAAATTCAGAAAAAACTCAAAAATGTGGAGTTTCTATTCAGTTTATGTCCCACCATGGCACTGCAGTCAGGCTGACCTGTAAAGTAAACTCTGAAACACAGCGACCCGTCTCTTTTTTGCCATTCTCCTGTTTTCCTACTGATGACCCGATCTCGACTTTATCTTTATCTGCAAGACACACTGACCCGACATCTGAACCTAAAATGTGATGGCAATCGTAGGAGGTCACGATCGATTCAACCACGAACCAACGAGGTTCTGCAGCTGCACAAGATAGATAGGGATAAGGGATTATTCTGTGCTTTTTCTTTGGTTTATTTTCTAATAGTTGTGTTCTTCTTTAGATTAGCAAACCAGCATCATGGAGCCATATTTGTTTAGAAGAGAAGAAATGCCACTCCGGTGACCTTTCCAAACAACCAGTCCTTGTTAAGTCGTTTTATAATTTGACTGCCATTAAAACCAACATTTAAAATACTGACTGAAGCATATGAAGTCTGATGTGGAGCTGTTGCAGGGTCATGACCTTAGCTGACATCCAAGGTAGTGATAATTTAAAAACTACCTTTAAAAGTGTGATCTTATTACCATTAAATAAGAGGATCACATTGATCTTGGCTCCCCAAAATCAATGCTGATGTCTTTCCACCTTGGCATTTATGGGTTACTTTCTCCAAATTTGGAAGTTTACATAATTACTTTTTTAAACATATGTATTTCTACATTGTGGTGCTCCAGTAAGTAGACAAATCTACAGATTCCTAAGACTGCTCATGCAAAAAAGCAAAAGAAAAAAGAAACCCTACAGTCTGATCTGAGTAGTAATAATTCAACAGAAAACTGCTTGATGCTGTACTAAATTCACTTGCATTGCTCGTTTCAGCCATAAATCTTCCTTATTAGTGTCTTATAACCAGTTTGTTGACGGACTTTGGTCTTTTGAATCCACCTGCCTGGAAAAAGACAATATATCACATGTGCGTGTGTTACGGCCCGCACAGGGCACACAAACATAAGGAGTCCAAACCAAGTTATATAAAACAAAAGGGTTTTATTCACTCCATGGTCGGACGTAAAGGTACTGGGGATTCGCGGCAAAATAAACAAAAGAGTGGGAGCATTGCAAACCAGCCAGCAGTTGGCCGTCGGATTCGCTCCCCTCACCCTGCCTTGCCGCAACATTCCCCCTACAACCAAAAACCGGTAAAACCTCGGCTTGCCGGCGATCCCCAGACCTGACAACAAAAGGGAGGTTAAACAAAAGGTCGCATAGCTGGAGCGGGAGCGAGGCTAGAGACACGCCACCACACAGGAGCTGCTCCAAACTTCCTCGCTCCTCTGGTGGGTGGAGCTTGATCCCTTTAAACTCTCCCCAGCCAATCAACTGTAGGAAGAAAACAGAAATTAAACAAGGATTCATTCAAAGTGACAGGAGCCCGTCACAGCGTGTCAAAGATAAAAGAAACCGCAGCTTCCTGGTCATTAATACCTGGAACAATTGTAATAAAGGTCTATTTGATACTGTATAAAACAGACCATTTTCATAGTTATTGAGCTATTCATGAATATAAATCTAGTTTATCGCACACAGAGGAGCCGTGTGCCAATTGAAATCGGAAAAGCTGAGCTCCCTTATGAGAAAAGTAAATTAAAGGATCATCTAATTTGTCTAATTTCTGTCCTTAAGTCGCATCTCTGTCTCGTTTAGAGCCGACTGGGAAACGATTTCAGGTTTTTAAAAAAATCAGAAGCGACGTGGTGGTAAAGATGAAATAAACTATTTATACGACGTGTCTGTTATCAACGAACGCTGTTAATTTGTTACTGAGCCGTTTTATTAGCCTCTAAGTAAAAACAAGCAACCCGTTTGTGACTTTTATCGAATTTCCGAGCTCGCCTGAACGCAGCACCATCCCTGCGTTAGTTAGAAAGGGGGCGTGAACCTCCCACTGCATGCAGATAAACTCCCAGCCTAAACTCTGCGTTATTCACCGCTGCTCTCCTCAGGTTTACAGCAGATTAGAGCTGCTGCAGACCTTTAGCTTTGGTTCATCGGAGAACGTTGCCACGTCCTTAAATCCCGCTCAACAGGGGGAAAAAACTTTTAATTGTTACGCACAAATCCGCCCATAAGGCGTTCTTCTACGTAAAGGTTACGCAAGAGAAAGTGATATCTACTAGGGAGGCTCGATTGGAGGGAAAAAAAAACGGGAACAAAGAAGAGAACATATTTAAGTTTCACAAGGAGCAACAGGAGAAAATGTCTAAACCCAATTACACCGGGACGTATCATATGGTGGAGCAGGACAACATGGACACCTATCTGGGGGCTTTAGGTATGTTTTTATTAATGCTTTCAAATCAAAGATGAAACAAAGCGGATAATATGACACTACACTGTTGCAGCTTTTATTTTAATCAGGTGTGTGTGTGTGTGTGTGTTTGTTTCGTGTTGCATGTGAGATAATCTGTTAGGATGATGTTTAAAGGCTGATTTGGTGATGGGGACCATCTTCATTCACAGACAGCAGCACATTAGTGGGATGAAATCACCATCTTGTCCTCTGCATGACCCCAAACTCACACACTCACTTTGTGTGTGTGTGTTTGTGCACTTCACTTACAAAGCGCCTCTTTAACACATGCAATTTGAATTTAAATGCTTTGATCTACAATGGTGGCCTTTGTAATGATCTTAAAAAATAGGAGTAATTTTCACAAAAAAACAAACTCAGAAAGTTTGAAAAGCTGAAAATTTGCTAGAAAAAAAACGTTTAGATTAATGTCAAAAATGTTCTTTAAGAAGAAAAACAAAGCAAAGAAAAAATATATCTCAGTTTGAGTAGTCATAGGTTTGCTGGAGGGAAACTTTCTGAAATTTTGAGGTTAATCCCAGAATATGTTACATTGAAAAGTATAAAAAATGGCTAGAAAAAAACTCATACATTTTTAGATTAATCTAAGAAATTTTCTAGAGAAATCAAGGACATCTCTGGGTTTGAAATGTAAAACATTGGTTTGAAGCACATAAGAACATAAGAAATCCACAGATCTTGGTTTGAAAACAGATCTTGGTTTGAAAAGTTCAAAGTTTTCTCAAAAAACTCAGTTTGAGATTAATCTGAGAAATTTTCTGGACAAAACAAATGTGAAAAGTCAAATTTTGTTAGAAAAACTCAGAAATCTTAAATTTAATCTCGAAAACATGCTAGTAAATTTTTTTTTGAATTTTTTAGATTAATCTCAGAATTTTGGGGGTTTCTCAATCGAATTTTCACCTTTTGAAACTCAGAAATGTCTTTTCTTAGATTGGTATCAAAGGTTTTGTTTTTTTCTGGCAAATTTTTGATTTTCAAACTAATGTCTTTATGTTTTTCTATAAAATTGTCATGATGCGTGGTTGTGGTAGGTGGTGAGGAGATGCAGAGACCCAGGTAAGAGGAGAAATGGTGATTTAATGACCGAGCTCACAGTCCAATACAGACAGGCAGCACGGCAGAGCGGAAAACTCAAAGGCTCAGCACCGGTAGCAACTGACGAAACACGAGGAGATACGACAAATGACACAAACTTACGACGACAACAGACAACAATTGACATTGACAAGGACCCGACAAGGAACAGAGACAACAGAGGGGACTATATACACAAGAGGTAATCAAGAGAACGAGACACACCTGGGAAACAATTAACGGGGGAAGACGCAGAGACAGGACTCACAGGGAACAGGACTAGACAGAAAACTCAAAAATAAACACACTGAAACACAGATCCTGACAAAAATGAAAACATCTTTAGCAGGGATATACTCCTTATTGTTCTATCCCTAATAAGCTATGGTAACATTTCTGTCCCCAGATATTAATTTCGCCCTGAGGAAGATCGTGTGTCTGCTGAAACCCACTAAGGAGATCACCCACGACGTGGCCACGGGCGTCATGAAGATCCGAACCCTCACCACTTTCAAGAACTTCAACATGGACTTCACCATCGGGACGGAGTTCACGGAGGACCTGGGACCTGTGGACGGCCGTACCTGCCAGGTGTGTGTCTGGGCGTGTCGTTGACTGTCTGCTGCTGAAATGTTGCTTTGTGTGTGAAATTCCTCAGGATAATCATCCCACCTGTAACCACAGTCTGGTATTTACAGATCTTTCTATTCAAACTCCTTCATCCTTTGTGTGACAGATCAACAAAACATTGAGGGGAAGCAAAAAGTTACATGGTTTTCAACAGTTTCTTACCTTTTGTTGGAATTACAGCTTTAGTATCTTTTAAGTGTCTCTGCTGGATTTGTACAAATCCTAACATTTCCCCCATTGCTCAAGCTCAAATAAATTGAATTGAGAAACATACATTTTTAAGAAATCCCACATTCTTCCCCATATTTTCTTATTTCAATAAGGAATTTATTTATTTGCATAGTTTAAAGTATTTCTAATATTGAATAAAAAAGTTTAAGCGGTTAAATAAAAAGTCTGTTTCCAATTAATCATCAGAATAATCTTAAGATTCATAGATTCCTAAAATCATTACTTGCCAACCTGCTTCTCTGTCCTTGTTTCAGATAATCGCCCCCACAGCATGATGCTACCACCACCATGTTTCACAATGGGGATAAAATGCTTTTTATTTTTCAGGTCAAACATCTGACATGCGTCCATTATGCTCTATGTTTGCTTCATGCTCTAAAAGATGTTAAGGACATTTTAAATAAGGCTTTTATGGCATGATGCTGCCATTGCCAGGGTTAAGATAATGTCTTATGCCACACATTGTATTTTAAATGTTCAAAGCCAGTAGATTTACCAAACTTACAGCTGTAGTAGATCTCAAACATATCAGGTTTAGATTTTCAGCAAATACTGAAAACCTTTTATGTCCATTTCTCATTTGTGTTGTTAAAAACATAATTAAATATACTTTGACATTTGCAAACTGCCAACCAGCTGCAGAAAAGCAGTACAAGGACTTGAATCAAACACTTTTAACCCTCTTAATGTGTAAGTAACTGCATGGATTTAGCAGATTTCTCTAACTTGTGTTCTTTTTCAGACTACAGTGAACTGGGAAGGAGACAAACTCGTTTGTGTTCAGAAAGGAGAGAAAGAGGGACGAGGCTGGACCCACTGGCTGGAAGGCAACAAGCTCCATTTGGTGAGGATGTGTGGGGCTGCAGATGTGGGGGAGGGACGGAAGAAAGAGCCGGAACAAGGAAAGTTGGGGCCTGAAAGGGAAAAACGATGCTGCAATTGATATGCATAATGACGGACGTCATGCAAACAAGGCGAGTTATTCATTGCCCGTCTTTGCAGCACCATCGTTTCCTAACAGGGTTTCATTCCCCAAATAGATTTAAATCGTCTGAAGAATTTCAAACAATCAGCATTGTTCTGCTAATGCCTTTGTTGCAGTTCGGGCAAAACAACGCGTTCGTTGTTGACGCTAAACTCGGCAGAGAGTTGGGAAAGAAATGCCTGTGAGGATCAGGATTTAAGTTGCTGGGTTTTAGAGGTTGAACCCGGCAGGAGAGGGGAACAGCGTGGGACTGACGATTTGTTAAGAAAAGGAGGGATGGGGGAGGGAGGACAAGAAGAGAGCCCGGTGAAAGAAAGGGTGACGGGTTAAGGGGTCAGAAAATGAAGAGCGTCGCTCATTTAGCTGCCCTTCAATGCGCCAAAAAAGCTGCGTCTCCGTTACAAATGTGCGCAAATCTTTGTAGATAATTCTGCTGATGTAGAAAAAGCACCATTTCGCATTTGCGGTTTTTCTATTAAGTAATAAATAAAATTGAAATCACACGTTATCAAGATTAAATTTACACGATAGGCCCTTAAAAATCATGGCAGCGACGGATGTAAAGAGTACCGTGATTCAGAATTCAAAGATGGCGCCGCTGCGCTCAACAGCGGTTGACGTCTGATTGACAAGCCGCTACGCATGCGGCAAATTGTGAGGGAAATTGTAATCGGAGGTTTTAAAGAGATTCGACACTTTATCCCCCTTCCCTCAAAACACAAAGCAGAAACAAACCATCACCACTTCCTGTCGACGTCTTCGTCCTTTTCAACAGTCGTAACATCCGGGTGTTTTGTGTTTCCATCGCAGTTCTTTTTCATTGCGGCCGAAAAACGATCTCATCCTGGCGCTAAAACTTTTCTTTCATATTTTATTTTTAGCGAATTTATTTCCGTAATTTTAAACGGTCCAGTTCTGTTAATGAAAACGCAGCTGCTGCTGTACTGACCATTGGTCAGCCTTCATCACCGGCTCTTCCATCTCTTCTCTGCAGGAGATGAGGGTTCTAGGCATCGTTGCCAAGCAAGTCTTCCTGAAGGCCAATTGAAGTCGCTGCAAACCTGCTGCAGCACACAGCCTGGTTTTAAAGTAGACAGTACAAGAACTGAAGCATGTCTAGCACTTTTATTACAATCATAAAACCGTTCAAAGATCATAATGACACTGTAAACATTGTATGTAACATGTAAACATTCCCAAGTTGTTTCCTCATATTGCACAGCAAATCTTACAGTTGTCATGGTTTGCTTATGCATCTGCATTATGTTACAATATAATTAACAATGTCTGGTACTATTACAATATATCTGTACACTTTTATGCATTATAAATAATGAAAATCTGTGGTTGAAATTGGTAAAATCTACATTGCAAGGTACAATAATGTCAGTGATCTAACAAATATAATACATGTTCAACTGGACATCCTTAGAAAAATAAATCATACTCTGCTTTCCAAGTTGTAAAAAAATAAAATAAAAAAGCGAAATACTTTTTTCAACTCTTCAACAGAGCAACAGTATAAAGACGACACATCCAGTGGTAAAATGAACACATTTATCCTCATTTTCCGATTTTTAAAACATGGCCTGTAAGACTAACACACACTTTCTGTTCTTGTAGCTAATTAGACTAATTGTTGAAGCAACAGTCCAGGGTTTCAGAAGGAAGGTTCTGTTAAAGTTTAGAAAGATTTCATATTTTACCTGCTGCAGATGTGTCATTTTCATTAAGTATTAATCCAGAGTCCAAGTCCTACTAAGGACTTGGACTCTGAAGCTAACATCTGTTCTGCGGGCCGAGACCAAAGCAGATTTCTAGCCTCTTACAAGAGTAAAATCTCAAATATTGGATCTTTGGATTGTGAAGTAAATTAGACAAAAGCTGATGATTATTTATACAAGAAATGGTGTCAAGAGGCAGTGTGCCCTGTAATGATCTAGTCAGAGGAACTAATTTATAGAAAAATTTGGCTGTTTAAAATCCAGCTTTCATCTGTATTTATGCTTCAATGCTAACATGAAGGTAATAAAAAGCTGATAACTTTTTATGTCACATGGCTCGTCCTTTCTTAGACGAGCCATTAGCTACATCTTACAGGACCAACAAAATCTGGGTATGTATTAAATGAAAAAGCCATTAAATATATCAGTCTGAGGTGAGACATCGGCTGCTTCTAACTGTTTAACAGAACCTTCTGACTAAAATGTCTGAAAATATGAAGAAAATGTTGTTGATCTGTCAGTGAGTTCAGGTTTTCACCATGAACTCTTCAGGATTCATAATCAGAAATAGGACGACGTTTTCATTAATTTGAAAAAAATTACTTCCTGGAGTTTTGTAACAAAGATTAATCTAATTTATTCCTGTAAAAAATTCATCAGGTTTAACATACAAGATACTGCTTACTGTTAATCACAATATTTAGAGGAGCTGTGATTAATCCCATTTTCGCTGTTTCACAGTCTCTTTGGGTCTTGGCTGAAATTTGAACAAAATCATATTATTACAATAACAAATCATACGAAAAGTAAAACAAACTTCACTTAGTGCCTCATGCATGTCCACACCTCTGTTTCTCATTTCATCAAGTGCTGATATGTAATTACAGTTCAGTCTGTTTGGGATTGTATGAAGGAGAATGTTTGAAAAACAATAAAGTCCATGGCAAAGATCTAGATAGTCTATTCCAGACTGTGTTTGTTTGTTGTTTTTTCACTGTAATCAGTTTTTTCCTGCTATGTGGAGGAAAAAACTGAAGCAGAACCTGCTGTTTTCACTTAGGAGAATTTTTGCTTTGCACAAACTGAAGTTCCCACCAAAGTCCTGCAGGTGGCAGCAAACTATCAGCCACACTAAACTCTACTGAGAGTAAAATCTTCTCAAGGTTTACAAACAGTACTTGAAATATCACTGAGCCAGCAGTGGCTCCGTCAGTGTCCCACTATTGTATTTTATTTTATTTTATGTTTTTTTTTTTATGTCCCACACCACTCGTCCTCCTGGGGTTCCGAGTACGACCTGCAGAAGGCGCTGCTGAGGGGGTAAATGGAGCTGCCGTTGGTTTGTTCGGGTTCAATGAAAGACACGGAGGGCTTCAGCGGGGTTATGGGAGTGCTGATGTCCAGGCTGTCCGATAAGCTGCGAATGATCGAACCGTCATCTGAGGAAAACGACAGACACAATCGTGAGAATGGACGTGGTTCAAGCTAGCTTGTCATGAATGCTAAGGCTAGTTAGCTTAGCCACCGCCGGATAAACGGTTCCCCTGTAACTGTAAGTTGTTTTAACTGCCGTTAGCACATTAGCGGTTATCTGTCTCATACTATCACAATATGGTTACAATTTCTACAAATATGGAAAAAATGCTATACAGAAGTTGTGGGAATGTCTGAAGAAAGTTAATTTAAACCAACACAAGAGGAAATATTAGCAAAAAATTCCACAATTACTAATATTAAATTACATTGTTAAAAAGTAGAAGGGAAACATGCTAAATACACAGGGTTATGGTTTTAGTCTTTATTTCTGTAAATTATGATGATTTTCTGGTTTATAGCACATGAAAACGTAACATTTGAAAGATTACATCAGACCAATAAATACATGTGTATTTAAAGTGAGCTGAATGAAAAGTGCTTATGGGCTGTTAGTTTTTTTTTTTTAGCATGAACTCCTTAAATCAAACCAAATTATTGCTGTATATTTATGATGGCAGAGCATAATGCCATATATTGAAAATACAATCATAATGTATAAATAATCTGCATACCAAACTGTAAAAACAACAAAAACTGACCATATAAATACAATAATTTAAAGTGATTATTACATATACTTTAAAAATCCTAATCTTACTCAAGGTTTTCCCCAGAAAACGTGCTAAGGCCAGTGGTATAGTGCTCAGGCAAGTCATTCATCCAGCGGCCTGTCGGGTTTTTGAGTTAAAAAATGTTTGAAGTTGACAGGAAATTTGAAAATATCACTTGATAATTATGTATTAGAGATTAATACCTCAACACCAACTATAAAGTCTTAAAACTGCAAACATTTTAAAAAGACTTGAACATAAAAAACAATGCTTACCTGGTGGGGGCACAAGTTAAGCCTGGTGGCCCACCAGGCTTATAATACCCTGAGGAAAACCCTGTTACTTATTCTTAACTATATTTACTTTTAACCTCTAATTGTAGACAGATAAATTACATACAAATTTCATGAGCAGATTAACAAATAAATACAGATAATATTTTGTTGTTTGGTGGTTTTATATTTGAAATGTAAAACCACCAACTTTTGTTTGAGTTGCTTTTATGTGTCAGTTCAGGTTAAAACAAACTCAAAGAGAGAGAAATCTTATTCTTTGAGGGGCTTTTTTAGTATAAGTTTTCTTTTAATGTTTGGGCTCTTCAATTTTTTCATTTTTATCTCTAATCTGCTATAAGTAGAAAACCTGATGAAGAGGTAATGACCTTTTGGAATGGGAGTTTGTGAATCAGTGTTCCACTAAAAAAAGTTGATGACTGAAGTGAAACACTAAACTAAGGGATTATAAGAATTTGTATCAATTGTTTTGTTTGTTCATAAATTTTTCTATAGTACTATAGACAGATTGATAAATCACAAGATGTATTCCAGTGAGGTTCATTTTTCAAGTTAGAAGAACCATTTGAAAAGTTTCTATTAAACACATTTCTATCAGTCTGATCCAAAATTCTAATTTTAAATGTTGTTTTTATTAGCTGTGATTGGAAAATCATCATAATTAACAGAAATTTAGGCTTAAAAAATCTATCTAAATTGATTAAATAAATGAAATTTTTAATAATGGTGTTAATAATTTACTGAATGGCTCTGTGTTGGTGTATATATCTATTTTGTTTTTACCTGAGTTAAAAGGGGATAGTTTGCAGTCTGTGCAGCTCTCTTGGCAGTGAGACAGCAGTTCTGGTGGAGCGAGAACCGGTTCGGCAACGACCGTCATCATGGTGACAGGAACACTGTGTTTGACTGCAACGACATTTACAAGAATCAAACAATTCAGCCTCCGATAACAATCTGATCAAATAGTTCACATTAACTGCAGTGCATTTGATTTTCTAAATAAAACAAGGAAAAAGTTTGCTGAATGCACATTAGGTGGCGCTATAACTCCAGCACTGAGGAGCACAGCATCATTAGTCATTTAGCTCAGAGTTAAATCTGCTGATGCAGAATAAACAACAAGTAGAACAAGCGAGAAACAAACGTGACAAAAATCGATGCCTTCATTGCATTAATCATCTTTATCCAAACAATCCAAAAATACAATCTCAGCTTGAATGCTGTGATATTTTGAAGAAAATTAACAGAGTCCACGTTTTAGAGTAATGCACATGAAGTCAAAATCCCTCTCTGCATGCGGCTCATTTTAATTGAGAGCTAAACAGACATTAAAATATGGTTTTATGGTTGTGGGTTTTCTGTGACTTTTTACCGAGACACAGTCAGACACACGGGCGTGTTTTTTTTTTCATCTCTTTGGTGAAACTGGTTCTGAACGTTTACGGGAACTGCAGCCCAGGCTTTCAGTTCACGAGGCTTACGAGGGGTTTGCATCCGGTGGCGAACCCCCTGAAGTTACGGGTAACGCTTCTCCTCCTGATTGTCAATAAGGAAACATTTTTACAGCATTTTTTTGATTACTTGCAGCTCAGGCTTTTCTTTACAATGCAAAGTACTTTTATCTGTGAGACGTGCTTGCTGTTCCAGAAGATTTGTTCTCTAATTTAAAAAAAAAAGTCTCGAGGAAGGTAATCGGATGATTAGGTCGATCTTTCCCCTATAGCTATATTCATCCCCACACAGTCAGCTCTGAGCTTCATGAGCGATCGCTTAACTCTAACCATTCGCTTTGGAAACAGTGTGCGTCTACATAACTCATTCATGGTTTTCTCCACAGACATGAACCTACACAAACCTGAGACTTCGTCTTTTTTTTATTTCCTTTTGTCACATTGACGCACGTGCCCTGAAACTTCCCCCTCAATAAGGGGTTAGACTGCGTCACCTTCAAATAAAAAAAGTACTTGTCCGAGACGATTACTATATAGAACATGCTCAAAAGTAACCCAGCTTCCGGTGACTCAATGTTATACCGATACTACAAGTATAGACACTGTTTTCACCACCGGTTTGCTTTTAAACACACACTTGTATTTCAGAGGTTTTCCTTTTTCAGGAAGGTTTCTGTAACCTTTGAGTCAAAACAGCAGTCTCGCACACTCAGCGTGGAAAAATTACAACACCAATATGTAATCATGTATCTATAGCAACACAGAAACAAGCATGACTTTTAGACTTTAGGTCTCGGCTACGTGGCTAAAATCAGGTTCTCTTAACCTCTCGCCGTCTGGTTTCAGTGAGAGGAAACAACTCAGAGATAAATTAAGTTGATAATCTAAACACGCTGAACGCAGTGTGATTCATTCACCGCATCTACTGTAAAGATGATGCCGACTGTTTATCGACATTTCAAGTAAAAGTGTCAAAAACTCAACAATTTTCTGTAAACTCTGCCAGTCTTGGCCAGGATTGTCTTGCAGATGAGATTTTTAATCTTGATTGACTCTGTAACTGTAGCTACGACAGGTGTTTGGTTTCTCTATGTTGTTTGTTTCATTACTGTTCGAGTTCATTCCTTTGTGTTAGTTTCTTAAATTATTCTTGTGTTTTGCTCTTTGCACACATTGGATTTTGTTTTCTTAGTTTGGTATTGACCTTGTCGCTTGTTTTGAAGTTTTATAGTTTAGCTTCTTTGTGTTAATTGTTCATCTTTTCTTAAATACGCCTAATGTCATTCTCCATGTCATTCCTGGAGTTTTCATTGTTCTTAAAAGGCCTGCTCTTCTCTGCCTGACTGTTATTTGAGTCCCCTTATACAAGGGATAAGGAGCCTCGGGTTGTGAAATAATTAGTTTAACAAAATCCCCAACCATGAAATGAGTGACATCCATTAAAAAGTTGTAAAAAATTTAACTAAAACATTTTTTGTGTACATTTTGCATAAATCGTTCTTTATAAATATGACATGAATGGAAGTCCATTTCTATTAGTGGCTCTTCAAGATTGAAAAGACAGGAGAACATGCCATTTAATTAAAGCAGATGATTAGGTTTCATAAGTCGGGAAACAGCTAAACTCCATTTCTACTGTCAAAGCAACAACTTCAGTTTTTATGCACATCTTTACTTTTGGGGAAAGCCATCAATAATGGAGCTTTTTTTCATCAATTTGATCATCTATTTAAAAATGTATCTTGATGTTTGTTTTTGTTTGTGTGGTTAGCTTGGGTGGCATAATTGTGGCGCGTGAACTGAATGGTGACATCAAGGAAGTTATTTAAAAAATGTTGCAATAAAGAATGTCAGGAAACTCAAATGTTTCCAGCAAATGTAGGTCGTTTAATGACACATTATGATACTTTCCTGATAAATTAATGCTTAGTGTCTCAGATTTCACAAGATAAAATAAAAATACTAAGCCATGATCTTGAAAAGAGAAAGTATAATTTTTACATTGCGATTTGTGTCGAACATTTTTTGTAATAAAACTTCAAATTAGACAAGATTAACAAATACTCCTTATTATCAAAGCCTAATAAATAAATATCTAATTTTTCTGCTAAAGTAATTGTAAAATATCCCCTGTGCAGGTATATTATTTTTATATTATATGCATAAATTAAATTATCAATAACAATTTGCTCAATAATGCCAAAAAAGTGAGGCATCTCATTTATCCACATTTCTGGTCTCAATAAAATATTTTCTATTCAGCAGTTTAACATAACAGTTTTTTTAAAAAAAAAATATGCTAAGTGAAACGGCAACGATTAGGCGAAATAACACTGAACTAAACTCAAAAGTGTCTTTTTGAAGTGGGGGGTTTAAAAGTTTATTTAAGGAAATTGTATTTTATTAGTATTATGTTTTGAGTTGCTCTAACTAAATGACCTTAAGTCGTCCTTAAGACTATTCTTTATGTTATTATGTGTCCAAAAAAGCCCATCGACGGGTTGCTTTAACATTTACTTTGGGCTATAATTGTAAGACTCAGCTGCATTTGACATTTTTAACCATTGCCCAAAAAATAAGATTACAAGTTTTTTAAGGAACACAAATATGTAAATTTGCATCTTGACAAATTTTTTGTTAATAAACAGAAAAATTAGTTTTACTCTTTGAGTAAAACTGAAACTGATATGACACTGTAATGAGGAGGAAATTTTGTATTTCTGCAATTTCTCCTAAAGAAGCCTTTGAAGATATCTACCGACAGACAGGTTGAATCATGTGGAAAGCACAGAAATGCAGAGATACAAAAAAACAAGAAGTGTGCATCAGTGAACCTTATCAGCATCTGTCCTTACTGCGTCTGATAAGAGCAGCGAGATCCACTTTGGTTGAAGCCACAGAGGACGAGACAAAAGCCTCCTATTCTGTACGGCCACAGAATGTGACCACAGAGATTAAATGGAAAATAAGCAAATAGTGTCAGCCAAAAAATAATAGGTAACACCATTATGCCACATACGTAGGCCTGCCATCTCAGTATGAGTTGGCTGCCTGTGAAGTGTGCGTCACATCATACCAAAGAACTGTGTCAAGCTAAAACTACAGGATGTGGTTTCCCCATTGAGCTCATCATCTTCGTTAAGCCTTTTTTTTTTACTTGGCACATCTGAGTTCAGCCGCTTTATCTGCTGGATCTGCTGCTTCTATGCTACATCTAGCAGAACATAACTCGGAGGTAAAACATTAAAGTGTTGATGTAAGAAAATGTGTGATCAAAATGTAATTTCCCATAACCACAGATCTATGACCTTCAACTGTGCAACTTCAAAGCAAATGAGTCTCAATGCAGGTTCTGCAATCGAGCAGCTCGCCTCTTTAGATTTATTTTTAACCAGTGTTTAAAGAGACAAAAGACAATATATCCCACCCACATAGGTGTCGTTTCGTACTCACCTGGTCTATAGGATCTGCGCTTTGCTCTCCAGAAGATGAACGCCGCCACGACCAAAATAGTCAAAACAAGTCCGGCCCACAGGCTTGCAGGCAGGATCCAGCTACACTCTGATTCACAGAGAGGGGACACAACATGCGTTAGCGTCGTTAAGGTTACGTAACGATTTACGTCAGAGTAGTGGCATAACTTCAGGGAAAGATGGAGTGTGGGAGAGCTGGTCTCCAGTCATCATTATTTGACTTTTTGTTTAATTAATCATCAGCAACAGACAAATAAACAAAGGATGTTGAATGCTTTCTCATGTCTCAAAGTACAGTTACTGGGAAAAACAAAAACCTACAAAACTTCCTGCAACTTATCTCACTGAATGCAAAGACGAATAAAGAAATTAGATTTTTTTCTTTGCATCATCTTCCTCTGAAACATGTTGGAAAAATCCAACTTTTAATTTGAGTACATGTTTTTTATGTACTTTCCAAGATGACCAAAGTCAGTGAACCTGTGTTTTCTGTTTCCCCAGTTTATAATTATGACTAGAAGCAGCTGTAGCCCGTATTCAAAGATTGGTCTGTGGATTATGACTTTGAGTTAAGTTCAGAATAATTAAATTTTTTAATTTAATAATTTAGCTAATTCACTGATTAGACCATAGACCAAAAGACTGGTACCTCTGTGGTAGTACTAAGACGATTTATGTATTAAGTCATGTTTGGTTGGTTTTTGTGGCTGTGGTACGGTACTTCCTGTGAAATTGTTTTCTTTTTTTCTTTTATTTACCAGTTTTAAGATTAGAAAAGTCAAGTAACAAAGATGAGAAAAAAAAAATCATAATTATAATCTAAAATAAAAAACATACATCAACAATAAGGTTGACATGCAACAGCCTTACTTTGCATAAATGAGCTTGAAACTTTACACTTCGTATTAAGATTTAATAACAAATAAATTATTTTTTTAGCCTATAAATGTCTTGTAGTTGCAAATTTTTATGCAAACCTTATCAAACTTGTTTGAGAAGAGCACAAGTTTTCATTCCACCTCTTCTTCAATTGTATTATTTCACTTTATTTTCAATATTTTTACTTTAATTGCAAAACAGAATTTTGACTATTTTCTCAATGGAAGAGAAAAATATCCACCATTCATTTTTCCCTCCATGTGACCCTAATACTTCAGTGTCATTCTACAAAATGGGAAAGGCAAGAGAACATAGGATTTGATTAAGAAAGATGCGCCTTTATCTCTTTAAGTGAGGAAATGTCAGAGAAAACTGCGAGAAACTGCACTTGTCAATATCTACAGTCAATGCAACAATCAAAATGCTTTAAACATGAGAAACAGCAACAAAGATGATATATCTGCAGAACAAATTATTCTAATAGAAGTTTCAGTTTTTTAATTGCCTAAAAACATTTGGATATTTGTCATTCTCTTCAAAATTGTATCTGTTTATGGGAAATACAGATATATTATTAAAGCATTTTGTTGCAGCTTACAAAGATAAATACACTTAAAAGTTTAGAAAATAAAAAAGTCCCCTGGGTTTGGGGTTTCCACATGTCTTAGAGTCTAAAAACAAAAGAAGAGATGTGTGACTGACATCTAGTTGAGTTTCAATTTCAATCAATTTAATAAAATGTGGGCACAGTGAGAACACAGAGAGGAAGAAGTGAAAGGAAGAAAATAGTTTTTTTCTATTTTTAAGGAGTAATTTGATCTCTTCTAATGTAACATGAATATGATTTAAGATAAACACCTAAACCAAAAACTGGAGTATAGACATTTTTTTATAAGCCTGCTGCTTTAATGTTAAATTGAACATAGTTTCAGATTTTTTGCTTAACTTTTGTCCAAAAACCTGAGCTACTACTGTTGTTGCAATTTAATTTGTTAAATTACAGAAAAGTAATTGCTGGGATGCACAAATACGTAAATTTGGGCCGATGTTGATATCTGATATTAATACAGCTGTTATGTCAGTATTTACCAATATTTTATTTTATCAAATTATTTTTATTTGATAACTCTGTTAATCATCAGAATAATCAATAGATTACTTGATTATTAAAATAGTCAATTACAACATCTCTGGTCAGCTCTGTTCAGTCACAGTGAGCTAAACCAGCCATTTGTTGCGACTCGGATTGTAGTAAATTTATTTTTCGGTCTGTAGAAAATCATCAGCTACAGCTGCCCACTGTGGTCAGTCTATACCTGCATGAGTCTCTGCTCCATCTGTATGCATAGACCCGCCGCACCCTGAACCAGGCAGCAGAAAGAAAGGCTGTCGTACTCCATGGCATCGCGCCAAACATTTCACGTTTAAGGTTGTCCCTCCCCATAAACGCATTCAAATTTAACACAAATCACAGCCTTCCGTAAGGTTTCCTACATTTCAAACTCTGCCCTTCACCCACACGCGATATTTTTAAAATTCTTTTACAGTAAAGAATATTATTTGTGCATTTAGTCTTACTCCATAAATGTGATTTCACCCTTCAAAATCAAAGGGCTTTATCTCTTGTGAGAGACAAACAAACTGCAACCGCTGCATAAAATGGTTTCCCCTCTATGCCACTTCCACTTCCTCTCCTAATTCAAGCTCAACCAGATTGCTGAGAGTCACATCCGCTAAGCCCTACGACATCATATCTCAAACATGCACAAAATGTCTAAATCTAAAGGGGTGGACCTACGAGATTTGCAGTCTTGACAGATGGCATCCGTTGTTTTGGTTCCTGGAGTTTTCATCTGTAGTCTGAAGGCCTCACACCTGAAAGAAAAATTGAAGGAATAAATTATTGATTTATTCTCAAAGTGAATCATAACGTCATTCAACCAATGAAATATTTCCTACATTGCATACGTTAACATTTTAGGATGCAGTAGAGCTCAGAACAGCATTGATTATGTACAAAGTCTGTAATAAACTCCTTCCAAGGTGTACACAAAAGTGGTTCAAAATTAAGGAAACAAACTGAATTAACACAGAAGGATTTATTTTAAAAATCCTTATCCTTTATTTTAAAAACAAAATATTAGGACAAATATAAAAAACAATTGTACTTCAGTTAAAGGGTTTCAGAAATACTTGTGAGGAGTATTTCTAAGCAAATACTTTGCTTAGAGAGTGTTTTTCTCTAAGCAAATAAAATGTATAAAAGCCATTTGATGAACAGATACATCAAATGGCTTTTATGCATAATCAAACTTCTATGCAGTTTGATTATGTTTTTTTTATTAAATAGCGGAAATTCAAAACACACTGGGATGATTCTGCTGCTTTGATTTGGTTGCTACTTTATGAAAATCTACACTTTTTTTGTTCTACACTTTGTGTTCTTTCCATGAACAGAAATGTAAATATTGTTTTTCTGCTTTGAGTGTTTAACCTGGAGATTTGCTTGCGCTGTGCAGTTTTTACCAGTGAACATTCAGCTTTGTTGACATGATGAGAAACTAAAAGGGACTCAGACTTGCCTGAAATGCGGTTGACAAGGTGAGAAGGAATCTGTGACGTTGCTGAAGGTTCCTTCTTCACACGGAGCGCAGACTGTGTCATTTGTAGACGTAGCTGCGAAGAGAAGTCGAAGGCAGAGCCGTCTTGTTTTTTAGTTATTACACACAGGGATGAGAATATCTGCAAAAGAGCAGGCTGATCTGTTTTGAAACTTACGTTTATTTTTGACTCCTTCGCCCACAGGGCACTTAGCCCAGGTCTCGCAGTGATCAACGTCTTTACGGTAGAAATAACCTGGGTCACACTCACAAACAGTGTTCTTCTTATCTGTGCAGATGCTCTTTGTTCGACTGTTTATAACTGTAAGGTTGAAAAAGAGAGATTTTCTCCGGTTAATTTGTGATTTGTAGGTGTTTAAAACTAGTCTGAATATATATGTGTGTGTGTGTCTGTGTGGGTGTTTAGGTTACAGTTGAAACTGTCTGCACTAAAACTTATCACCAGACAGCTTCCTCCCTTTATTTTCACACTGTAGATACTTTCAAGTTAGCTTAAGGAGAAAACGGTCCTCTGTTGCTAAGTGAATGGTGTAAAAAAAAAACTGCTGAAAACCTTACCGATTTCTTCTGTTTGTCCTAAATTTGGTCACATTTAAGTGTTTCAGATCATGTAACAAACTAACCTGGCTAAATAAAAAAAAACTTTTTACAAAAATAAATGTATGTACCAAGGGAAGAAGTTTTCCAAAACCATAGTTTATAAATATAAAATTTAGCCCAATTACTGCCAGACCCATACAATCAAGAAATCACCTAAACTGGATGAGTCTGACACATGAAGTAGGTTAAAAGATCTCAAAAGGCAAAATATCATACTCCGATTTGAATAAGAAAAAGTTTAAGAACAGAAGAGAAGGAAAGTCATTTGCATTAATGAGTCTAGAAACAGTTACAAAGCCATTTGGGAACCACAGTGAGCGACTTTATACACAAATGGAGAAAACACGGAACAGTGGTGAAGCTTCCCAGCCTACAGAAATCCCTCCATGAGAGCATCGATGTTAAACATCCAGGTTGCTAAACAACGGAGGCCCAAAACACATCTACAACTTAGATGTCTCAGGAACTTCAGGTATTGATCTGGGACAGAGGGGACAAAAGTGAGGAAGTGTGCATCCTGCAGCGTAAACCAACAATTTTTCAGAATAAACAGCATACCAGCCATCTTGATCTGCTGTCTTTCTTGTCTCAGGATGACTTGTTTTGACTGAAATCATGAATTTTGCTTGCAAGTAAAAAATAAATAAACTCTGAAAGAGACAATAAGTTCATGACCTTGACACACTTGGTTTAGGTCAGGAGTCTGCAACCTGCGGTTCCTGAGCCACATGTGACTCGTTGGCCCCTCTACTGTGGCTCCAAAAACTAAGACATGTTTTTGATCATAATACCAATAAGAAAAAGTGGTATTATGATCAAACTTTTTTTTTGAGGCTGCAGACAAATTTCATTTTGTAGTGTTGATGTCAAAAGTGGCTCTTTGAATTGAAAAGGTTGCTGACCCCTGAACTAGGATGATGACACAAAGATAACTAGAAAGTTTACCTCTGAGAACCCACAGCAAAAAAATAAGGGAAAGTTTTGGCATGGCCTAGTCAAAGTCTTTGTGACCTTAAACAAGTAATTCAATCCATCAAATGTAGCTGAATAAAATAATGCTGCGAGGAAGTTGAGTCAAAATTCCTCCATGACCATTTTATTAACTCTTTTTCCCTTTCTTAAAATCTAATAGTAAATTTTTTTGATATGAAACATTGAAAAAAGGGCAAACAGAAGAAATCAGTAAGGAGCCACTTTTTCTCCCAGCACAGTAATAAGGCTGAGCTGGTTGTAGTTTATAAGGGTTATAAACAAAAGAGCAAGAGCTAAATGATTCACATATGTACCGTTTCTGAATGTTTGTGACTTACCACAGGAACGACAGGAGAAGCATCTCTTCCGGTAGTTCGGGGTCTCGGTGAAAGTCCCGTTAGAACACGGTTTACACGTTGTGTGTTCTCTGTCGTTACATTCTTTCTCTACGAACATTCCTGTTTAAAGTGGAAAGAAGCAGAGATGAAACTGAACTGAAACTAGCTTTGATTTGTTTTTAAGATTTCTACAAAGTGGTTTGTGAAACAAAGAACAAACTGAGACGTTCACTGACCTGCAGGACATTGTTCACAATTCCTGCTCTGCTTCCCCTTGTCTTCACTGGTTGCCATCAGTAGCAGATTTGATCACAGTCTTCCTCTTGTGTGTAGAAGTTCAAGCTTTGGGTTTCCAGCCGCCGTCTCTGGTGAAACTGCGTCTCTCTGACTCGCTCACACTCGCTCTCCTCTCTCTGTCATGTAAGTTCTGGCTTTGGCAGCAGATTTCTTTTCCCTCCCTGCTTTTTCTGATCCTACACAATGGAAAGCCCCGTTGACCCTCATCTGCCGTTTTCCCCTCCGTCTCTACGTCTTTCTGTGTCGGTCCTCGTTTCCTTCCGGTCCTGGTTCTCTCTCTCTCTCTCTCTCTGGCGGTGTGAACATTGTGTGTGTTTCCGCAGCTATAAACCCAAAGGTACGCCTAGCGCTGTGTGATACAATGAGACATTTCCTCTCTCTGTATACACTCATTTCTTTTTGCTTTGTCTCTATTGCTATCAACAAACCTTTGTCAAAGGAGAGCTGGAGCGCAGCAGAGATAAAAGTTCAAGGCCAGGTGGTTTTCCTGTCACCCTATTTTCCCCTGATCTTTGCCTTGTTACAGTAAATATGCAGGCTGTTGAAAAATGGATTTGCTTTTCTGTTATACTGAGCTATTTCAGATCTTCAAACAAATCCTAATATCAAGTGAAAAGTAGTTTTCAAGTGACAAATTGAATTTACTGATAGAAAAAAAAGTAATTAACACTGAAACATAACTTTGTGCCACCATTGGCAGCGACAGCTGTCATTAAGTCTTTACGACTTAAGACTGGAAATTACTCTTTTGCATCGCTGTGAAGGAACTTCAGCCAAATCTTCTTTGTAGATTTTTTCTTATTTAGCCACATTTAGGGTGCTAAAGTTCTAAACTTTGACTAGGCCACTTGAAAACATAAATTTTGCCTTTTGGATGTAAACCTGCTAGTGTGATTTGGATCGTTGTCCTTTGCACAATCCAACCCAATCTGCTCAAAGTCACAATGGTTCGTTCCTCTTTGGTTTCTTCCCTCAAACGGCCTTGAGGATCATCAGCTGTTTTCTCGTCAGATGGTCCTTTTGTGTTGTTTTTTGTCAGCTGTAGTTTTACCTTTGTCCCATCATAGTATTGAATCAAACACAAACACTTTTAAACAATTCAACCATGTCTTCCTCTTTTGTAAAAACAATGGTAATAGATATAGGAAGACTTTTTATTCAGAGTAATAACCCCGTAAAACGGCGATTAATCACGATTAAGTTCAGTTTTGCAGGTTTTTATGTTAAAAGAAGTGATTTTGTTTTAAATGTTAATTTAGAAATGTGAACTAGCTGGTTATGCTTCGGCAGAAAAATAATTCACTGTTGCAGTACGTACATACTACCTTGATCTTACTGAAACGTCCATTGTTTTTTAAATTAAATTTGCTGCTGAGGACTCTAATCTTTCTAATCTTTACATCACGTTTGCTACTCTGCATTGTTGACCGCAGTACAAGACCGCATCCGTGTGTACACACGCACGCACGCACACACACACACACACACACACACACACACACACACACACACACACACACACACACACAC
>CAEGAF010172588.1:0-16819 GCA_903067075.1 Micropoecilia bifurca
AACCTGAACATCTGAAGGAATCACTCTAAGCCTGATGACCTGGTGAAGCAAGCAGTGAGGGAACAAGGTGACAGTTGATGTTACGATACTTGAGGATGAACATCGATTTTTTTCTAGGAAAGAAAATATCGATATATATCGTGGTATCGATATTATTATACAGGCCTAATGTAAATAAAATGGTCTCCTGTTTCCTCAGGATGACTAAAGCGCTAACAGAGGCAGACGGCCCGTCGTGGAGGGAGAAACTTCCTCCCATCCCCACCGTTCCTCTGGCGGTCAGGGAGAAGCTGGCCCAGCAGGCCCAGCAGGCTGCGGGTGGCGGTCCGAGGGGAAACCCGGCGCCGCAGCAGAACGGCATCAAGAAAACAGACAAACCCGGTGAGCAGCAAAGAATAAGTCACCACTCATGTCTTGGTGCACCTTTAACAGATTTAGTGGAATCATTTTGGACCTAACAAAGATTTAAATCCTTTTTTTTTCTTGTTAGCACCAAGTGACAAAGACGTGAAGAAAGCTCAGGCCCTGAAGGAAGAAGGCAACAGTCTGGTGAAGAAAGGGGAGCATAAGAAGGCCATAGAGAAGTACAGCCAGAGCCTGAAGCTCAACCCCAACGAGGTCACGACCTACACCAACCGGTGAGCTGGAAACACCTTCACATGTAGAGAAACCAGGAAATACCAGATGCCTCAAACAGCCTTATGTCACGACGCCTGATTAACCAGAGACTGTAAATTATAGACGAACATTCAGAGTCTTAAAATGTCTAAAAGAGTTGATGTGTTGCGTTCAGGGCGCTGTGCTTCCTGTCGGTGAAGCAGCACAGAGACGCCGTCAGGGACTGCAGCGAGGCGCTCAGGATGGACGGCGGCAACGTGAAGGCGCTCTTCCGGCGGGCGCAGGCTCACAAGGAGCTCAAGGTGAGAGTGGCAAACCTTTTCCCTAAAGATCTAGAGTTAGAGATCTAGAGTCAGTGCACAGCTTCAGGGATTACAGCTAGAGACCAGGTCAGGTTGACATGGACCCTCCAGAACCACATTTTTACTTCTGTTAACTCTGATCTATGAGAAACTTGGTGTTTCCTCCTGAAAAGCTGTATTTATTACCACAGATTCTCCAGACGCCGTTCAGCTCAGACTCAATTCTTCCAGCTGAGACGTTCCTGATCCGTTTATATTTGGATTTTTAGTCGATGCGTCTGGATCGGTTTCTCACCGAAACGTTTTCGCCCCTGCAGGACCTGAAGGCCTGTGTGAACGACCTGAACGTCCTCCTGAAGCTGGAGCCAAAGAACTCGGCCGCCCTGAAGCTGCTGCAGGAGGCGCAGAAGAAGAAGTGAGACGGCAGCCGGACCGGTGCCGGGACCCGGAACCCTCCAGTTTGACCCGGCCGATCTACAGCTGTGACAGTCAGCCTCTGATTCAGTATTTATGTTTATTTATATAAGCTGCAGTTATTTCCTCATGTTTGATTGTTTATCACCTGTAACCATGGAGCGAATATTCATCTACGATCCGCCGCAGAGACGAAACATCTTTTTATTTAGCAGCTAATGAGCAAAAGGTTTTTCATTCTTTTCTAATCAGTTTATTTCCAAACCTGTCAGTAAAATACTCCAAACACTCAGTTCTGGTACCAAACCGGTGAGTGGATCCGACACGATGAGTCGGCAGAAATTATGGACCCAGATGTAGATGACGATTCTAAAAGCAGAGCCAGCGGTGATGCAAGTCGGACATAAAGTCTCCAGGAATCGTATTTGTTCAGATCAGGGATCACTGGTCTGCTGTGAATCTGACCTGAAGTCGTTTCTCCGTCAGTCTGGATGTTTCCTCTGATCCTGACAGGAAACGCAGTGAAAATACGCAACAGGATTTCATACTTTTTGCCTCTTACATTATGAGTAACTTTTCAGTTGATGTTCATCAGGAGGAAAGAAATTCAGACGCTGCACTGACTTCACTTTTCTAGACGGTCACCGATTTTTTTAAAAAAACTCTTTTGAGTTGCAGATTCTGGTTTTGGCAGACATTGATTTATTTTTTTTCTAAATATATCAACATTAGCGGCTGATTTCCAGATCGATTGGTCAGGAATCGGCTGATTGTGCCGATTTGCCGGTTCGTCCCAGAGACTTCCTGAATTGGCACATGAAGTCATCTTTACCTGCTTCAGAATAAAACAAACAATCCTGATTAAACTGATTGTGCTCAAAATAAGGAAAATCCCTCAGACCGAAGCTTCTGCTGAAGATTGAAATATCGTAGAAAGTATCGGAGCAGCAGACGGCTGTCAGGTTGAAGATGAAACCTGGAAACAGGATTAACCTGAACCCTGAAAGATAAATACAGATTTTAAACTATAACGTTTTAGGAGAAAACGGGAAAGAAAATGAATCGGCTTGACTGGAGAAGCGATTCCTGAGTATCAGATCTATGTGAATAAAATAAGAAATAAAGCATATTAGCTGTGATGATGATGATGATGAAACTTCATGATGTTTGTCATGTTTTGCTCTGAGGTTCTTTTATTTCTTTACTTTTGGTCTCCTGTTTTTGACAGCTTATCACAGGAGGATGTTGATCTTTCAACATTCAAGTTCAAGAAGTTCCTCATTTACTTTAGTGTTTGTAATGTTTGATAAAACATTGTTCTGAACTACTTTACTGTATCAACACATTTATTTGCTTCATTTCTCCTCTGAAGGATCAGGACCTTTAAATAAAAATCTCTTCCTGCCATTTTGTTTTTCCAGTTTTTCCACTGCGATGTGAACATTAGACATGTTTTCCTTTCTGTCCATCTTTCCTGAAGTGCCTTTGTCACTCATCTGCAGCTTTGGATTAGTGTATGCAAAATAAAAAGGATTTTAAAAGATAATTCATGTTTTTGCTTCATCCAGATAAAGTTTGTGAAACATAAATTGATCTGATTGTTCAGCTACTGATCGTAAACAAACCTTCAGTCTGAATTGTGTTTTCACATCTTTGGTTTAGCATTTTTATTTCACTGTCTTATTCTCACCTGGTTTGAACAGATTGATAAAATATAACCTTTAACTTGTAACATTTTTCTGATAAAAATCAGTATAGCAGGTGTTTCCAATCATGCAGATAATTTATTTTCTTCTGTTTTACACACATTCAATAAATCAGAATATTATTTGATAAGTTTATGTATTTTGGGAACTTTATCAAAATGTGAAAGAATACTTTGATTAATTACACATCTTACTTTATATCTCAACACTTTCTGTTAGTGATTTTCTAAAAGTTTATGAAAACACGACATTTAAAATTAGTATATTACATAAAACCAATTAAAAACATTTTAATCCAGAAAACAGCCTAAATTAAAAGCCTGTTTAGAGGTCGTCAGTTTCAAAAGCTCCATTTAGGCAGTTTGTTAAATGACGTCGCTCTTACAGGGACTTCGCCGCTGGCGGCCATTTTGGAAGGCAGCTGTAACTACTCAGTCGCTATGCTAAAAATAAACAGGCCATGAGCTTAGAACCAGCTTCTGCCTCATTCCAATCTAATTTATAAACAATATAAGTACAGATTTTAAGTCCTCAGTTTTCTGTTGTTCATCTTTGCTTCACGTTGCGCTTGCCTACCAAGATGGCGGTTCGGGTGTGCAGACCAATCTTGGTTCAGATTTGTCAGGTCTGTGTATTAGCACATCATTAGCAGAATCATGTCCATATCTACAGTGTTGATCATCCTGACTGACTGTCGTCGGCCTTCAGAGCTCGGCGTTGATCACTTTGCTTCCGTTTCTCTACGTGTTTTTATTTTTTAAATCTAAGTCGGGTTACATTCTGGTGGGTTTCCTGACTACAGGTCCAAGTTTTTAATGCATCTTTGAACTACTTACATTTGCATAACAAATTGATCAAGTCAGGCTTCGAAGCAGCAAGCATTTTCTTACAGATGGAGATAAGCTAGTTGGCTTGTGGTGACCTGACAGAAGACAGACGGTCATTAAATAGGCAGCAGACAAGTGTTGGGACAAATGTCTTACTCAACAACATCCTCCTCTCTGCTGAACACAGATGGTCACTAAATCCTGGCTGCACCACTAAACTGTTGTCATCTTTCTGAGTAAAGTGGATTCTTTTTGCCGCACTGTTGGCACCTCTAACCTTTTCTTCTCTGGACAAAAACTGCATCCTTTTTTGTTAGATGCACTCACAAATATCTGTTGCTCACATTTAGCAAGCTCTGCACTTGTGGCAACAAGTCTGCCCAATTTTTAGTAAGCAACACTCAGATGACCTAAAGCTTTTGTCTTGGCAACTGAAACCGTCAACCAGAAATCATTTTTTTAAATGATAATCAGAGCCAAAGGTTGGTAGAAAACCTTTTCTTTGACCTGCTGGTAGATGATTCTGATGAGCTGGACAATGCAGGTCACATCATCTACCTGTAGAGCTGGACACCTCAGATGTTTAGTGTGAAACAAGTCTGTGTTTTACCAGCAAGGCCTTTCCTGCCCGTTTGGGTCGGATGTTTCATGAGTGTAGCAGCTCGTCTGGAACGGAAGCAGAAACCGTCAGGTTCTGCTGCAGGACAAAGACTCTCCACCCGACAACCACCTGCTTTCACTGACCTCATTCAGCTCTGGGACCATTTTACAGCCGTTCGTCAATAAAACTCCAGTTTTTTATCTGAATGTTTTCTACAAAGCTTGTAATGACAAGTAGCTTGAAAGCGAAAGTGTAACCAACATGTTGAGGTTGGCAGAGAAATCAGACATGAATTTCCTCAAAGCAGATCCAGTTCATACCGAAAGGAGGGGAGACTGTTTCTCTCTCTCTCTCACTCTCACACACACACACACACACACACACACACACACACACACACACACACACACACACACACACACACACACACACACATTTGTGTGACTATTTGTGGGGACTTTCCATTGACATCCACTCATTTCTACAGCCTAACCCTAACCAACCAAAACTCAATTCACACCTTAGTCCTAACTCTGACCCCTGACCCTAAAACAGGGTCTCCCCTTGTGGGGACCAGACTTCGGTCCCCACAACCTAGTATGTGTCAGGTAAACGGTCCCCACAAGGTATTATAAACAAACTAACACACAATTACGACAGTCAGTCTGTAAAATACTCTAAAACATGAAGGCCAAACATGTGGATGTACAATTCACTTCAAAAACACAAAAGTATTGTGGTCTACTTTCTAGTGACAAGTAAACTTTAGGATCTTGTTTTAAGTCAATAATTCTTCAATGTTGATGAAAAATGCAGAGGTTCTTTGGTAGATTATTTTACTTGGACATTTTTCCCATAAGTAAATTAATCAGCTACTACTTTTCCAATTTGAAGGAATTATTTACTCAGAAGCTCCTCAATCTTGCTGAAAAGTTACTTGTAAGTTTTGTTTTATTTCACGTCACCAAGATATTTCCACCAGAAAGATTCTCTGTAAGGTTTAGTGCTTTTGTCATTCGGTTTTCCTTCATTCTGTGAGATTCGTAGGTTGAAAGTTTCCACCAGTGACTGCAGCAGCTCTGAACTTGAAGCTCCTGCCCCACCCTGTGATGTGGCATGTAAAACTAATGTAGCAGTGAGTCAGATGCTACACGCTGTAGAAGTGGGTGAGCGACCACAACGTGAACCGTGACTCACTGCAGCAGCAGCAGACATGTTCAGACAACGAGACGCACAGAGAAAAGACTCCTGGAGATCTGAGCCGTCAAACCCAGCGCAGACAGAAACGTCTCCTCACACAAGGATCTGCGTAAATGTGCTGGGACAATTCATTTTGGAGAGACATTAACTGTCTGGAAACACTTTTCCGAGTTACGTCTCTCCACTGGATGGTCAAAATCAAATAAAATCACGTAATAAATACGGACGTTGGCCCTGAAGTCTCGTTTCTGGTCTGATGTGAGCTGGGAGCAGCAGCTTCTCGGCCCTGAATGCAAACATCTTGATAAACTAGACAGAACGGCACCAACTGGAGCAGATCAAGATCAATCAGATCAATACTTTACTGGTAGGTCAATTGATCATGCATTGACGAAACAATAGGAGTTGGAAAAAACTGGTTCTAGTGAATTTCAGTGAAAATCATAGTGAAATGGGCAGCAGTGATTAAAAGGTTGACAGCTGAGCTAAAATCATCTCAGACGGTTCAAAACAGAAACTAAAAACAGGAAGAAAAGTTAGACCGTCCAATCGACCGGATCAAATAGCCGCGGCAAAGACTTGGTGAATGATCAACTCCAGAGAGGTCAAAGGTCGGGACTGGAACAAGAAACTCCCTTTCCTGAACAAACCTCTGAAGGTGGAGCTGCCCAGCATGAGACCAGTGGGACAGTCTGAGTCTGGAGGCTGCAGGTGGTTCATCCCAAACAGAACCAAGCTGTTCTCATGACAATACGGATCAAATACATCAAGACACTTCCAGAGGTCATGGCCCAGAGGAAATCCCTTTGAATCGTTTGTTCCAGATGTAGACAGGCTCTGTGATCGTTTGACCCCAACATGACCCAGCAGGAAACATGTCGGGTGACATCAGACTGGCCAGAAAATGTGGAGAAAGAGTTGATGTGTCCAGATCACTGCTGGAAAATGTCTTCCACCCGACACTTCCATGAATATCATGCCTCGTCTTCTCAAAGCCCAGGCAGATGGCGGCTTTGCTCTGGTTCTGCTGGAGGTTTGTTCCTGTTGCAGTCGAGTTTTTCCTGTCCACATGCAGTAAAGCTGTAAATCCAAAGAGATTTACAGCGACTGTCTCTATATCCAGGAGTTAATGCTGCGAGTCAATGACTCCATGCAATCTGATGTTTCCTTAGAAACCTTTTTTACTTTGAATTAATTGAACTTACTGCACTGACAACTAGGATCAACTGTAATGTTTCCAATTGTTTTGTAAAGAGCTTTGAAACATTTGTTGTGAATTGGTGCTATGGAAATAAACGGATCTGAACTGAATACATGGAGCTGCTGCAGAGCCACATCCTGGTTGCACAAAGTAGCATAACAGATCCTTCCTCCTAGCAATATTCTTGTCATGTGGAAATCACTATTTGCAGTTTTATGGAAATCCATCCATCCACATGAAGTACAATCAGTTTTACGTTTCCTTTAATCTCAGTGTGACATTTTAACTGGACTATATTACTGCTGTCCCGTCTTCTTATCCACTTCAACTTGCTGCTGGTTGAGCTGAAACTCCCCAGTGAGGATCAGAGGATATTTCTATTAATTTATCTGAGAACTTCATCTGAAACCCAGTTTATGAAAAAATTAGTTTCAACCAAAAAAGGATTGTGCAAAAAGTGACAAGGATGGTGAAAATGATGACCAGAGACCAGCATTCAGTCCAAGTCCTTTGTTTTTCATGCAGAATTATTTCTCGACCCATTGTGTGATTGTCTATGAAAACCAAACTAGAATAAAACTTTGCATCTTTATTTGAATAAAACGTCGCAGAGACTTGATAAGACAGAAGCCTGTTAACGTGGCGAGGATTTGCATTTTTCTGCCCCAACAGTCGCCTGAGCCAAAGATTTGATCTGTTGATTGGCAGGTTGGTTGGTTGTTTGTTTGGTAGATTGTTCATTTGGTTGGTTGGTTGGTTGTTTGGTAGATTGTTCATTTGGTTGGTTGGTTGGTTGTTTGGTAGATTGTTCATTTGGTTGGTTGGATGTTTGGTGACCTTCCACCCTCTAGATGTTCAACAGGAAGTCAGAAACATGTAGCATGACCAGGCTGGCAGGTGACGACAAAAAAAAGGGCTGATTCGGAACTGATAAAACTTTATTTCACTTTAAATCGTCCTTTACAATTTATCCTGTTTATAACATGAAAGGTTAAACTAGAATTGGATTTTTTTCTTCAAAAGACATACACAAACCTAGTTTTACGTCAAGAACCAGAGTGAAGGAAAAGTACTCAGGATTTTTTTTCCCCATTTTTAAAAACCATTTTTGTGTTTTTTTTGTATATTTAAGCTAAACCTAAAGTTTCACAACCACGTGCGAGCTAAGCAAGAAAACCGTCACAGAAGCAGACTTTTTTTTGTTGTTTTTGGGTTGATTTTTGTTTTATTTTAAGCAGAATACTGGTCAGTAAAAACAAAATGATTTCAGATACCAGATATACAGACAGGCTCGGTGCCACATTCACTACTGCAAGGGATCAGTTTTGTCCTTAGAAAGCGAAGAATAACTGTCTTTTTGTTCAGCTAAAGAGGAAAAAAAAAAGAGCAGCAGGGAGGATGAGATTTTTTTAAAATCTTTTTCTACTTTTTAAATGTCAGTGCATGAAAATATTTGTCCCCAGGAAAAAGAAAGATACCTTCTACATCTACAGAGTGGAATGTCATGGTGCTTTAGACAAGGTTATTGTGACACTGAGTAGAAAAAGGGGGGAAAATGTTTTGGGAAAAGCTGCAGTGTGTTTATCTGACATCTGCCAATACCAGGATGTAAAGTCGAATATGAAATCTGATTCAATTTTTAGTATTTGTTTCGGTGCAGTTGGACACGTGCCTCAACTGATCTGCACATTTTTCTAAAACCATAATCCAAACTACAGGTTCTCGTTTCCTCGATTGGCTGATCGGCTGTGATTTGGCTCCTAAAATGTACAGACCTGTCAAGGATTCTACCTGCACCACAAAACAACTTTTGCTACGTTTGTTTCAGTAGCAGGGGGAGGAACTAAGATTGTGATGTCGGTCTGATTGAAAGAGAAACGCCAGGTTGGCCCAGGAAGCGGCGTCACTCCAAAGATTGTACCGTTTTTAAGATTTGAGCGGCTGCAGCTCAGGGCTGCCACTTTTTGCAGCGTTCTGCCGCGAGCTGCAACACGAGACTTGACTAAACTTGTCTTGTAAAGGCAGGAATGGACAGAATGAGGGCAGAGGAGGAAGGCAGAAACAAATCTGGTTTTAAAAAAAATAATAATTCACCGAAGCATCAAACAGCAGCTGACTGTAACGGCTTCAAGGTTTTATCTGCAGGCAGGTGGTAACGAACATCCAAAAACCATTCTGTTCTCCACAAAACAAAAAAAAACAACAACAAAGATTTACAGTCGAGCTCTAAAAATGTTTTACAATTTTACAGTTTTCAAAAAACGGAACTGATCAATTGGTTACAGAATCAAAACACACCTGGAAAAGTAAACCAAAGGACAGGCGAGAGAAAGGAGGGGAGCTGAGAATGAAGATGGAATGTTTCCACTTTGGCTGAACAATTTACTATTTTTTTGTGTGAAATGGTGTCAAATCTTTAAAGGTCCCAGTTGGCAAAAAAAATAATAATAATAAAAAAAAAAGAAACCAGCGAGTGTTTGATTAGCCAAACCAAAAGGAAAAAAAAAAACATTTGTTTAACTTTTATCAGTGTCACAATACAGCCTTGTATGGAGGACCCTTCTGTATAAACCCCAGCAGAACCGCCCTGCTGTTCAGACAACCCCCCCCCTCACCTCCCAATTGGGAGGATTTAGAGGAAAAACTAAGCATCACAGCGTTTGTTGAAAATAAACGGACAGTTTAATAACCTTTGTTTTGTTTAAAGTGGAATAAAACCAGCCATTCTTTGCCAGTACACTATGAAAAGCCAAACAGAGAAGGAATGGACAACTATATAAATGCTTTAACTCACTAGGACAGGAGGGGAGGAGGGGGGAGAACGGACTGAGATGTTAGGAGGGAGGGATGGAAGAGAAAGATTAAACAAGGAGGGTATAAAGAGGAGGAGGCGGATCTGGAGGATGTTCACTTAGTTGGTGGTTTGGGGTAAAAACTCTCTCTGCGTGTTATAAGACTAAACCAGCCAGAGGTGTGAGCCTGCTGGCCTGCTGGAGTGGCATGATGGAGAGAGAGAGAGGGGGGGAGATAGAGAGGGAGGGAGGGAGGGCAGGCGGGCGGAGGGTCCTGAACCTCACCTCCTTCGCTCAGTAATATCTGTGAAGGTCGGGTTCTATTCATGCTGTTGGTTATACAGAAGGGAAGTCAGGCGGCTGGGCTGGGAGAGGAGAGAATGAGGGAATGAACGGGCCGTTTATGTGTACGAAGAGAGGAGGAGGAGGAGGAGAAACGGGGAGAGGAGGAGGAGGAGGAAGAGGAGAGGAGGAGATACAGGGAGAGGAGGAGGAAGAGATACAAGGAGAGGAGGAGAGGAGAGGAGGAGGAAGAGGAGAGGAGGAGAGGGGAAGTGTGGGGATGGGTCAACAGTGAAGTGCGCTCTAGTTGTCTGCGTCGCCGGTTTCACCCTCGTCTCCCTGGTTTTCTGATGTCCACAGCTGCAAACACACAAAACATCTGCAAGTCAAAAACTTCTGAGTTTACAGTAACTGAGTTTATACTAGAAAAACTAATGATTTTAAATGTAAGTAAATGAGCCAAACAGCAGGTGTGGGATCAGTTTTTTCTAAGAAAACTTGTAATATATGTTTGGTTGGACTAAAAGCGGTTAATGCCTGAGTTTTACTTTTGTAACCTGAAGGAGGTTGGATAAAACCAGGATGATGAAGAAATGTGATGCTGATGCAGATTTCAAGAGATTAAAGCTTCATATTCCACTTCATTTTTATTCATTTATAGAACCTTGTAAAACAGCGTCTCACTTTGTTTTGGTAACATTAAATAAAATAAAGCTAATCTATTTATCCCAAAATGAGTCAAAACTGTTTATTAGCTTCCGTCTCCTGACTGGAATTAATATTAATGACCAGAAGAGACTCAAATTCAATCTGAGGCAGATTAGGGTGATGGTACAGAGGCCTTCTAACCCAACATGACAAAAACATGTGAAAATGAGCTCAGCAGTTATTAAAAAAGCTTTTATTTCATTTTTGCTTGAAAAGATTTTTCCATAAATGATCAAGGAGAGAATAAATCATTTGACATGCAACCGTCAAAATGAAATATTTCCCATCGGAACCAAACGTCTGAGTTGAATCTTTGGCTCAGACAGAAACTCAGAACTTCGTTGGTCTCTAAACTCCAGGACTGAGTTCACAGACGGAAAACGTTTAAATGTTGGCTCCACGACTCGTTTCTTCATCAGGTTGCAGATGTTTCCGTGCCAACTAGACGATGAGAAACAGGTCAGACCATCATTCCTTTAATGTAGCTTTCATTACGCCGTCTGCAGCATAAAACCAGTGATTACAGAGCAACAACCATCCAGGATCCACCTGGTTCTGAACCTCAGACCAACATCGGTGCCGAGTTACTACAGGTGAAGGCGAATGGAACGAAAACCAACCAATCCTGTCAGACGGTTTGATGTTTCACCGCTGGATAAATAACCTGAGAGCGTAAATCATTTGGTGACAGGCAGCCAATCAGAGCAGCCGCTCCTGAAAGCAGCTTCACCTGTGAAACTCGTTCGTCTCTCACTGTTACGCAACAAGTTCAATGTGTCAAATCTACTGAAGCTGGAGATAAAAAGGGAGAATATTTCAGCTGTGCAGGAAATTATGGAGGATGTTTCAGTAGCATGTTTAACCCTTTAAACGCCAGATTTTCGAGCGTCTGCCTAAAAATATCTTCCTTATTTTAATTGTAAGTATTTCTTTAAATGTCCTGTGAGATGATTTACTTACCCATGAATCCATAACAACCAGAACTTTCAATATCCAGCAAGTTATTTCCGAAATATACGTCTATTAACTACACTCTCTGCAGCTGTGAAGTTTCCGTATTAACCCGATACTTGCTGGAAAGTGCAACGTCTCCCCTTTCAGAAACCGTTGGAATTTTTCAGATAGCGCCTTAGATGCGTTGGCGCCGACACGTTCGGTTAACCCTTTTACACCCGAGTTTTGAGCGTCTGCCTATATAAATCTTCCTTATTTTAATTGTCCGTAGCTCTTTAAATGTCCTGTGAGATGAGATATTTACCCATGTATCCATAACAACCGGAACTTTCAATATCCAGCAAGTTATTTCTGAAATATACCGTCTATTAACTGAGTCCCCCGATTAATTACACTCTATGCAGCTGCAGCTGTGAAGTTTCCGTATTAACCCGATACTTGTTGGAAACTGCAACGTCTAACCTTTCAGAAACCGTTGGAATTTTTCAGATAGCGCTTCGTGTGGCGGAATTACGGTACTGCAAATTTAGATATGTCGGTTGTATAAGGGTTATGAAGGGTCAACAAAACCTGGATCAGTAAGGCAACAGTTCATACTTACAGTAAGGTTGTCCCTTAGTAGCTGCATGATCAGCGTGCTGTCTTTGTATGAATCCTCGTTCAAGGTGTCAAGCTCGGCGATCGCTTCGTCGAAAGCCTGCAGTGACGAACATAATCCACGGTTACAGTTTCCCGACTCTCCTGGAGAGCCTGGTCCGTTCTGGAGGTCCGGTTGACAACATGCGGCCTGAAACCCACCTGCTTGGCCAGAGAGCAGGCCTGCTCAGGCGAGTTGAGGATTTCATAGTAGAAGACGGAGAAGTTGAGGGCCAAGCCCAGCCGGATGGGGTGTGTCGGCTGCATGTCCTTCTTGCTGATGTCGAAGGCGTCCTGGTAGGCCTGCTGAGAGTTCTCCACCGTTGCTTTAAACACACACACACACACACACACACACACACACACACACACACACACACACACACACACACACACACACACACACGGCCGTCACACAGTGATCCTGCACAGCCGCCTCCGTCCTACGGCTCATGTCAACAAACTTTATGAGTGGAGGGAACACGATTCTCTTCCAGGGAAACCGGAGATGTTAATTTATTATTTTATTCTTTTGTAAATTCAGAGACTCAACCTGAAAAATGTCTTCACTTTCAGCTAATATCAAATAAAATGAAATATTTAGTATCATGATTCTGATTCTGCCCGGCGACCGTTTGGCCACTACGGGTGAGAACTGACATCGTTTAACATTTATTGTGATAAATATATTAATTTTGACTCATTGTCACAATAAACTGATGTTTAAAGAAACCTGTAACTAGTTAGTTTTACTATTTTCTCCACTATTCACTAAAAGTTTCAATAAATACCAAAACATTGAAATGTAAATAGAATGAAATGCAGTTTCCACAAGTCAAACTGGAATATTTTTCTACAGCTACACCGTCACCTAAAAACAAGTCAATATTTCTTATCGTTACTTTCATAATTACTGCAATAGCACCTTAAAATATCATGCTAAAAGTTAAAGTCCACATCTCCCACCCACACTAGCCAGTGCTACTTCAGTCAACCCATTGCCATGGCGATTAGATGATTGAAACCCTCGGCAGGACGATGATGCCGTCTCCTAGCAACAGCCTGCATGAGGCGGTGGCGCCTTCGACTGAAGCTTAAAGAAAAGGATATAAAGCGCGAGATCAAGTGACATCCACTCTGGACAATTATGTCATTTCCACATGAAGGTTAGTAGAAACGCTTCACATAAATTCTGTGTGATTAACGCCACTGTGAGCAAACGACTCCATGACACGTGGATGATAAAGAGCTGATGAGCTGCTTTGGTTTGACTCTCCGAGTTTGTGTGGAAACTGCAGGCAGTGAAGGTGAGTTGTTGGTGTTGGCAGCAGTGAGGCTGAGCTGAGATCCTCACTTTTCTTCGTGTCCCCAGACGCCACCTCTGACAGGTATCTGAAGTAGTCTCCTTTCATTTTGAGGTAGAACACCTTGCTCTCTGCCTGAGATGCGTTGGCAATGAGGAATTTGTCGAGCAGGCTCTGGAACAAACAGGGACAGGTCAGAGGTCAGTACATCAGAACAACCATGTCCCAACAGGTAGCCGCCCCCCCGATCCCCCCGACTGCTGCTGCTGTCCTCAACTAATAGTTTAAAGAAGCGTTTTATCCAGATCATGTGATCAGCTGCAGCTTCACCCCGGAGCGTCTCTTCACTGAGCCCAGCTTTGTTCCACTCATTACATTTAGGCCCATTTTAATCTGCTGACTCCACCAACCTGTCCTAAGAATGTGCAGATATCTGCTCAAGCAATCACCATCCAGCACTTTTCCTCAGTCATCATCTCACTTCTGTTAGCGCTTACCAACATTTCTGCAATGCAAAAATATCTTCACCTCAGCTAAACGTTGCATCATATTTGCATGTTGAATCTTGCTTAGTAAAGTTCGTAGTAAAGAAAGAAGCCGTTTTAAGGTGTCCTCCCACCCGACAGTCTGGTAGATTCAGTTTAATTTGGAACCAAAGCTGCAACATTTCTTACGTTTTCAGCTGCTGTCAAACCAACCAAACCCTTTGAAAAAACCTGTTCCCCTCCTCGCCTGAGGTGGCGCTGCACAGAGGACCACTGAAGAAAACGACAAAACCTCTGAAGACGACAACGAGCATAACTTATTTCTTTACGTTACGCAAGCAAATATGGAGTATCAAGATTTCAGTAGTTGGAGGATTTCTCTTTAGCCAACGACTGCGTTATTTTTATAGCTAGCGCTAGGCTAGTTTACCCGGAATACCCTTTGCTATAGTCCACTTCCTGCTTTTGAAGTGATCTCCAGTGCGCTTGGTGTTCACATATATTTTCGAACTGCGCCAAATTCACCTCAACCAAGCTGAGAGCTACAGAGTGTCCACCAATCCTTAAAAGTCTTACATTTTCATTAAAAATAAATGTCAGTTGATCTTAAACTTGTCAATGGATCTTAAATCTTGCTCTGTTGTGGTCATTTTCTTGGACTTTTCAGTCAGGCAGAAGTTTGAGTCAAATAAAAATCTTCATTGCGTTCTGTGACTTGAGATGGGTGAAGCTCCCAGAACTAGCTAACTAATATACACTTGCTAGCTAGCTAGCTAGCGTTTTAGCATCATCATGGGTAAGTACAGATTTATTACGAGTTTGCTGAACAAAGTTTTCAGAAGCTATAAGAGGTTATTCTGTGAAAAAACCTTAAGCTAGGCACTACAAAGGTTAAGGATGTATAGAGTCATATGTAACAGGGCTAAAGTTCTGCTGTGCTGATTGTATCGCCCAACCATCCCTTATATTTACAATTTTTTCAGTCTTAAATTTCATTCAAGATGCCATTAAAAGATGTTAAAGTCTAAACTTTGACCTGCTGGAACATGCAGATACTGACCCAGGTGTTTGGGGCTTTTTTTGGCCACTAGTTTGTGGAATATAAACAGAATTCACCAAGTCCTGTCAGGGCCAGAGGTCGATGTGGCAGAATGGAGAGCAGATTTGGTTGTTTGCAATGAACTAATAAGAGAAACTCTGCAACTGAGGGGCTGGATATAACGATTGTTCTGATATCAGGAATTTTAAATATTTTATTGCAGCAGTTAGACTCAAATATTAATTTAGCAATAAAATGATACAGAAAACAAAGCTATAAATTGGTGGGATAGCAATTTGAGGCCAACTCCCTGGACACTAAGCTCCATCTTCAGACGCTATATTTGTCACAAAAACGATTATTTTCTTCGTCCTGGAGTAGTCGGCCCTCCTCTTTCTCCTCCTGCTGCTGCTTTAAGGACAGCATGCTTCCACTCATCCTTTCCTCCCTTCATTCCTGCAGCCCCACATCATCACCGCTGAGGCTCCACCAAGCTTTGACCTTGAAGATATTATTAGCCGTCTGCTCATGCGCTGAAATATTTCAGTCTTGTTTGACCTTGAGCAGATTCTGCTCTCCACTCGTCGGGGCCAGAATGTGAAGAAGCGGCTGCTGGTGGAGCTAATCACACCTGTGGTGTTTAAAAACTGCAGGCAGTTTCTCTGAGGGTCAAGCTGAGGCCGAGTCCCACATTAAACCCTTCAGCTGTTTATGAGGCTCCTAAGGGTGAAGTAAAGCAAATTAAACCGTTTGAGGTGTAGCAGATTTTAAACTGCACCTCATCTTCAGGTTTCAGGTTCTCCATCTTTTCTAGTTTCAACACTTTTTCACTTTCAATACCGATATCTGAGATTTAGTATCATCTGATACAGAAACACTCCTGAACTGACCTAAATACACCAACAGCTTCACAAACTTGGTCAGACAACTTTAGATTGATTAGTTGATGCAGTTAAGAGTAAAACAGCTAATATAAAATACATAAGTCTAAAACAAAACGTTGGTCAAACATGTAAAAATAAACTAAACATTCTTTCAAATAGTTCAGAAAGTCCAATTAGGAATCCTAAATATAATGAAAAATAAATAAACATGACGTCACCCAGACCCTAAAGCTTAGAATTAGACTGAATAGATCAGACACATTGTCACTGATACTCGATCTAGACCAGAGGTTCTTAACCTTTTTTGAGGTACTGAACCCACCAGTTTCTTATGTGCATTCACTGAACCCTTCTATAGTGATAAATAAAATATGATTTTTTTTCCCCCTAAATTCAAGACATAGATGACCAAGTCTTCTTAAAAGGTAGAGTCTCTGACAACAGTTCTTCAAAATATAATCAGTGTTTTCAGCAAAGTTGTGCTGAGTTTCCAGGAACGACCCAAGGTATTTAAAATGAGCCACAGTTTCAACAGGTTGATCATCGAGAGAAACTGGAACCACTTTCATGTTTAGATCATTTAATTAGCTCTACCTTCTTAAGAGAATGAAAAATTAATGATAAAGAATAAAGACTTTGCGGTATTCTGATTTAGTAATGTAATTATATTAGTTGTGTTACCACCTCCACGCCACTAGAGGCAGCACCAACCCTGAAAAGATGCGACTAAAGAGCAGATTTAGAAAAATACTGAAAGCTACAGAATTTGGTAAAAACTGTGAGTTTTGTTGAAGTAAATAAAGACACAAGTTCAAATCCCTGCTGAGAGTGAAGCTCCTCCAATCAGGCTCCTCCTCAGCTCTGAT